>VYZX01019533.1:178112-201011 GCA_013401335.1 Brachypteracias leptosomus | reverse complement strand
TATCCCTCTACCATATCTTTAGTGCTTAATATAACAGTCCCCAGCTCTTTCTGATCCCACTTGCCAGTGTTTACATACCTACCTATATCTCCATAGTACGATGGCAAAATGGACTATTTCCAAATGTGCGTTTTTTCACTCATGGACCGCTGTAGAAGCTAACAGTCATTTAATTTTCAGTGAATTCAGTGTGGTATCTTGGTTTATTTCAAATTTTGACATATACCTGAAGCTGGATTTAAATAAGCTTACTATTTAAACTGCTTGTCGGTTCTTGTTTTCTGTATATGTGTGTGGGTTTAGGTAAAAGATGGGAAAAAAGACCTTGCATAGTCATAGAAAGTGACTATCTCAAGATATAGGTCTCTTTAGGAAATCATTTTATGTGGAATAATTAGGATAGATTAGTAAGAAATGCTTTCATCTTAGTTTTTTGCCTATGTTGCATTTTAAAATCATTAAGATTCCAGATTGTTTCTGTTTTTCACCTTCGTTTACTGGCACCCAGCAAAGAGGCCTACACTTTGATTTTAATCATGGCCAGACAGTATAAGACCTTGGTCTTAAAGACAAGCAGAGCAACAAGCAGAAACCCTGCTGTGTAATTTCAAAGCAATGTACTTCATGCTGCTAACCCTAGAGTATGATTTCTGTTCTGCCAATGGCTCCAATAGCAGAAAACTTCCAATTTGCACCTCTTGCATAAATCCACATTATGCCAATAGGTTTAGAAGAAAACCACAAGCTGCCCAGTTCAGCAGTCAGAGGTCTGTTAACAGATCTTTAACTATGATCTATTGTGTAGGAAAGTCTGAAATTGTGGATGCAGAGTTTCACTTTATAGAGCTCTCACTTGTGCTATGCAGGTTTTCTTGAGATAATTATAAGTGTTTATTTTGGCTTTTAACAAGTTTAATCACATTATTTAGCATGTTCTGATTTTGTCACTGAGGCAACCATTACTCTTGCACACAACTTTTGCTTAATTGGCAGCAGGAGGAGAAAATGCAGTTTCAAGCAGCTAATTGCACTAGACCTCACAGATGTCAAGCTGTAGCTCTTTCAATTAAAACTTTTTACAAGATAGTTTACAAATGTAAAAGCACTATCTCTTGTGAGTACCTAATAGAGCATCCTGCTTTCAGTTTTCTTCCAATTTTAAGTGGCTAAATATTCTGGAAGTTCAATTAAAGGACAACTGCAAAAAGTATTCCAAAGCACGGAAGACAGAGATGGGGAATATAGAAGTACAGAGTTCAGTGAGGCGCTTCACTTACTTATCTGAATTCCAGTTTATAAATAACCTTGGCTGCCTGTAGAAGGTAATTCGGTCTGTTAATTTCAGGCCACCATTTAAGTATCATGCTGTGCCAAATTGCATTTGATGGTTTTATAATGGCACAACTACAATATACTAAAATGAGATCTATAAAGATATTCCCTAGTGGGAATTTCAACCCAGGTCTCCAGTGATAAAAATGACATTCCTATCTAGCAGTTCTTTTCATTGCATCTCAGGTATGTGTTACTGTCCCATGTTGCACAAAAAATACATTTTGCATCACAATTTAAAGTGCTTAGGTCCTAATTTAAATGGTTTTGTGATTTTTAACTAACATTTGTAATTTTTTTTCCTTTTTCAAAAGTCACAGAGTATGCTTCTTGAAGCACTTCAGCCACTTTAAGTCTCTGAAGTATGGTACAGCATCTCTCTATCAAAAGTAATTGTACAAGTAGCACTTGATAGATGATAATAGTTTCCTCAAAGGGAATGTTAGTTCTTGATCTTTGGCATGAAATAACATAGGTATATCACAGAAAGGTAAATGCTTGCATCAGGATATTGTCTCACAAAAGACTTCTTTGGTCACAGTGGCATCTTCCAGTGAGTAAGACATCTTCACCCCTCCTCCAGTGACCCAATGAAGTTGAATGCCTTTTGGAAGGTTAAGCTCTGTACGCAGGGGTCATGGGACTGGGCTGAAGCTGGAGGGTCTGCTTATTTTCTACATGTGTTGAACTATGTTGTTCTCTGGGTGTGAACATAACTTTCTAACCTTCACAAATGATCCCAAGGAAAAGACCTTGCCAACTAAGACTGGGTTTGTCACTGAGCCATTCCAAAAATTCACATTTTTCCAGATGATGCATAGCAGCCAAATAGAATACTTATTTAAACACTGAATTATATTTTAAACTCCTGTAACCAGAAGCAATGCCTTTACTAGAGTAATGATGCAATTACTCAGATACTTTTTCAAATATATCTTGAGGGGGAAAAAATGCCACAGATATATCCCTATAGCATCCAGTAAGCACAGCAGTCTTGTAAAGAATTTCTTTTAGCCTGCTATAATGCCCTGAGTTATACCATGCAAAACAAAACACTAAGAATGTTTTGATAAACTTCCTGGCTCATGTCATGACTCCTACATATTGAAACAGTCACACTATGCCAAACTTCTTGAAAGCAGAGATATTCATGGACCACTGCTTTTGTAAAAATTGTAGCTATGCAAATGTATCTGTTTCTGAGTCCATGTGGATTAAAATTATCTGTGGGTTTTAAGTAGCAGGTAATGTAAATGAATACCTTAACTTACAGGAAATGGGGCATGAAGTATCTATATCAGATAGATATTCTTACAGAGTTTCTTCTTTAAACAATTTTGAGGACCTCAGTAATATCTCATTTTTATGTCCTTACAGCTCCAAACTTCATCACTATATCCATTGATGTATTTTTTAAAAGTCTTTCTTAAAATCTTTCACTAAACCAAGTGGTTCACAGAATCACAGAATGTTAGGGATTGGAAGGGACCTCAAAAGATCATCTAGTCCAATCCCCTCACCAGAGCAGGATCACCTAGATCAAGTCACACAGGAACACGTCCAAGGCAGGTTTTAAATTTCTCCAGAGAAGGAGATTCCACAACATCCCTGGGCAGCCTGTTCCAGTGCTCTGTCACTCTCACCATGAAGTTTTTTCTCATATTTATGTGGAACCTCCTATGTTCCAGCTTATACCCGTTGCCCCTTGTCCTATCATTGGATGTCACTGAGAAGAACCTGGCTCCATCTTCCTGACACTCACCCTTTACATATTTATAAACATTAATGAGGTCACCCCTCAGTATGCTTTTCTCCAAGCTAAAGAGACCCAGTTGCCTCAGCCTTTCCTCATAAGGGAGATGTTCCACTCCCTTAATCATCTTAGTGGCTCTATGCTAGATTCTCTCAAGCAGTTTCCTGTCCTTCTGTAACTGAGGGGCTCAGAACTGGACACAATATTCCAGATGTGGTCTCACCAGGGCAGAGTAGAGAGGGAGGAGAATCTCTCTCGACCTACTAACCACCCCCCTTCTAATACACCCCAGGATGCCATTGGCCTTCTTGGCCACAAGGGCACATTGCTGGCTCATGGTCATCCTGCTGTCCACCAGGACCCCCAGGTCCCTCTCTCCTACATTGGTCTCCAATAGGT
This sequence comes from Brachypteracias leptosomus, assembly GCA_013401335.1. Taxonomy (NCBI): domain Eukaryota; kingdom Metazoa; phylum Chordata; class Aves; order Coraciiformes; family Brachypteraciidae; genus Brachypteracias; species Brachypteracias leptosomus. Next base: position 197,527 of record VYZX01019533.1, on the reverse strand, counting down.
CAGTCCCCAACCTATACTGGTACCTGGGGTTGTTCTTGCCCAGATGCAAGAGACTACACTTGCCCTTGTTATACTTCATTAAATTTCTCCCCATGCAACTCTCCAGCTTGTCTAGGTCACGATGAATGGCAGCACAGCCTTCTGGTGTGTCAGCCACTCCTCCCAGCTTTGTGTCATCAGGAAACTTGCTGATAGTGCACTCTAATCCCTCATCCAAGTCTTTAATGGTTCTGCATAAATAATGAATATTAGAACTAGGTTAGTGCACTAGGTTAGTGTGCAGCTTACTATTTTTGCTAAGAATCTCAAAAGTTATCCTCTGTCATATTCATTAATTTCAGTGATTACTCAGCAATCACAAAAGCAGTGATTCTGTTTGGGATTTTTTTCCTTACTTCCCTGGGGAGAAATCTTCACTTACATGTGACGCTAGAATGAACCTGCTATGACTGAGACTAGATTAAGTAACTTCTGGTTTCAGGTCAGAGAATGTCTTCAGGAAGAGTGTACATCTTCTCCCATAAGTCTTACAGTGCAATATGTCTATCCTTTCTAGTAGTCACAATATTTACAATGTATTATTAATAATTAATTTCATAATAATTCTGTTGCTGATCAGACAGTGAACTTCAGTAACTCATTGAATGTCTATTTTTATAGTTGTTGGAAGTGAGACATTATGACATAATGGTCAGCGACATAAAATTTTGACAGATTTTTTAATGTTAAACTTTGGACGGTATTGTATGTATTTCATTGTGAAGCTTGTCAGGCTCTTGATTTGTTCATGGCAGTAGAGAGCCTAATTAAAATATGTGATTAAGAGACAAATTTAATAAAGCAAAGACATTCAGAAGCTAATCATTAAGATAATCTTTCATGAAAAGACATTGCACAGGTATGAAACTTAATTCAATACATTCGTATTAAGCAGCCTCAAAAAAAACAGAGACTTTATTCTGATTTTTCTTTCCTAAGATTCGCACTTAAGAAAACCATTTTGGAACAAGTGAAAGAGTTTTAATGTAAAATGTCAAGTCATTTTTGCATCTATATTTCACCCAAATTACCTACAATTTTTTGTGTGTCTTACAGAACTAATGACAATATTAATCTGTCTTCTGCTAAGTATCAATATCAAGTCTACAACTGATACAGTTTTTCTATTAGAAATTGGAAAACGATACGTAAATTATGCTGGCATTTCTGGTGGTAGACTTTCCCAGGAGGACTTGAAAGACCATACGCTTTCTAATGATGATGCCAATTTTTAGATAAGATATCAGACTAGTATGCAGAGTTCATTTCCAGTTATTTGTGATTTTATAGACATTTGGCACTTTTGTAAGAGGAAAGGCATTCATCGTTCTGACCCTGCTAAGTCCAGTTATCCAGCAATCTCATTTAAAAATCTGAGTTGCTTGTTCTTGTTGTCAATTGTTGTCTTTAACAATAAATTGTTTCCAAGGGTGACTGAAGCAATTATTTTGTATAGCTCACATGTCATTGGAATTGGTTAATGTAATTAAGATAGTGTCCTTTGGAATAGAACTAGAACACAAAATAAATAAAAAGAGCTCATTACATTTTTCCATTGGTATATCTAAATGTGCAAATTTTCACATAGCATTTGGACTCCTCTGCATTCCCTAGTTTTGGTCCAAAGTAATAAGTTTTCAAATTCCATCATCTTCAACCCCTAGAAGTAAATAAAGTTTTTATATATTTTGAAAAAGTATTCATATGCCCATGAGTCTTATATGGCATTCAGCAATGGAGTGCACATAGCCTGTCAACAAAAAAATTTGTATTATATCCTAACAGCCTCTTGCAACACACCTGAGATCAACAAGCCAAAGCAATGTCTATGGATGTGAATCATACGTGTTAAACATTGACAAAAAAGCGAGGCAACTGTCAAACCTGAAGCAGGTCATGTGTCAGAATACTCACCAACCAGCTATCTTTTTTTAAACCAGTGACAGTCAGTTTTCTAAGACCTATACAGGCAGGTTTGGCAGCATAAATGTGCAATACTTGAAGAAGGAAAAATATCAAGGCTTATGAAGCCTTTAGGAAGATGTTTGAATACCATGAGCATGAGAGTGGTTTTTCTGGTCTATCTATTTATTTCACAGAGAAGGAACAGAAAAACCTATGCTGCTATTTCTACAAGTTTTGTGAGGTACTATAGGCTTTGAGTAACTGAAATTTAATGCAGAATGGACTTTAAAAAAGAAATAGGATTTTTTTCAGCTAACTAAACTATCTTGCTTCAAATGAATTCTACCCAAAAGTGTACTTTTAATTTTGATTTTGCAAGTAGGAATGCTTCTAGATTTCCTAGTACTCTAGATTTCCTTTGGAAAAACTTCCATTTTGCGGAAGTCCTTTTTTCCATCCAATTATTCTGACAACAATTTCCCAAACAGCTTTTAGCATAAAAGGTGATTATGTATGTTACAGACATTTCTCAGCGCCTTCTAAAGGCTATAATTTCTTCAAACCTCATTCTTAACTTTGTACTTTTTGTTTGTTTGTTTTATTATTTCTTACTTCTTGTCTTAACAAATAACCAATCAATAAATAAATTATTGCTTATGTAAAAGTATTGATTTTGTATATGAAAAGGAATAAATCTCAAAGAGCAAATCTGATCTTGAGCTTCTGTATATTTATGGCAGAGAAAGAAGGGTCCAGCAGTGGCTAAATGGCAGTGGCTGGGATACAGGATGCAACTGGGACAGTGAATGCTCTGGGCAAGCAGAGGTAGAAGTGGCCACAGTGGAATCTAACTGCAAAAACTCCCAGCTACTACAAGACTAAGACTTGGGCCAGGCAACCGTGCTGGAAGGTCAAAAAAATTGCATATACCATCATTCCCTGAACTATGCCAATCTAGAGCTGGTGGAATAATGAAGAGAAATAGTGTGAAACAACAAAAATAAACCTGCAGAAAAAGAAGCGGGTAAGAAAACAATATAGAAAAGAGTATGCTTTTCCACTGATTAAATTATTTAGACTGAGTAACTGTCTTTATTGGAATGTAAATATTCACAATTTTGGTTTTATATTTATAGCATTGATAGAAAAACACTGTGTAAACATCAGGAAAAGCTTCACTTAATTTTTGACACATTTATTGTAAAAAATCAGGAACAAGAAAATAATGTAATTCATTAAAAGTTATCAAAACCTGCTCCCCCTTGCCAACCCCTCATATTTCTGATTGCTGGTTGATTAAAAAAAAAAAAGTGAAAACTTAACATTTTAAGCTTAAAAAATAAAAAATCCTGCATTTCATATCTTAGATAAACGATGTAAAAACTGTGAAGATTTGGTGCAGAAAAAAACAGTCTTCACACTGTATAAAGCGTAGTTTATCTCCCCCATTATCGCCAACTGGAGTGGAGTTAATGTTTGCTATTTAAACTATTTAGAATGTTATAGACAGAAATGTTCAAGAGCCAATGGCTGGATGAACAGCGTCTGTTAACATGATTTGGAAGAGTCCTGCACTGAAGTTGCTTTTGCAGTATAAGTTTAATAACTTATTCTAAATTGACTGAAAGCAATAATATTGCTATCAGAAACAAAAAAAAAAGTGCAGAAAAAAAAAGAAGCAGCATTAAAGCAGGATTAAAAGTAATCTCTAGACAGCAGCTATAAACTGAACATGGCAGGCTTTGGGATGGCTGTTAATTATCATCCATGTATAAGTTTTGTTGGTGATTTTGTTTTTCCACAAAAGCACAGGGTATGTGAAACATGTCAGAAAGGGCACCCTGACCCCTTTAAGTTCTGCTATTAACCTAATAAGGATCTTGTCCTGGACAGCTGATGATTGCATAGTGTAATTATAGAAACAGGGATAATTGCAGTATACATAGGCTGTAGGGAATCTGCTACTCAACAAGAAGGGTCTGAGCGTGATGATCCCACTGACTTCATCTCTTAATTGACTTCAAAGAGGGTTAAAACTGAACAGCAGCTTTCAGGATAAAACTTTCAACAAGCACAAATTTGAACTGGTGAGATGATCAAATGCACTTGACAACTGAATAATTTTGCTCCCCTCCCATATCCCTTTCTGCTCTGATTTTTCAACTCAGCCCAAACCCCAAGTAGGGGTCATGATTATGTTATTATTTTAATGGGCACACAAAATACAAAAAGTCTTAATGTTATGATTAGAACTAAATGCTCTATGAACAAACATGTATGAATAAGTTAAACATCCATGATCTTGAAAGAGCTTTATCCACAGTTTCGGGACTTTGTACTGAGTAATTTAAATAGCCACATCTGTTCTGTGTTGGAAAAACTGGGCCAAAAAAGAAAGTACTAGTTTCTGTCCAACGTTCCAAAATGGAACAGAAGTGGTTATAGCTTGTGTTACAAACTTTATTTTATTATAATTAAGTTTAATGGTGCACAAGTGTGTAAGATAGCAAAGCACACACGAGAGTCTGAGGCTATGTCTTCATTAGCAAGTAGCATGTCCTGATAGAAGCAGATGTGGAGGGAGACAAAGAGCTGATGTTAAATGACACATACTTGTCACCGCGGCTCACGTTAGCCAAATCCCTGCTAGCTGCTGAAGGTCACTTGTGGGCACTCCTAGGATATGCCTTCCAGTTTCAGGACCTCGTTCTGTGCACTCCCAGGCCACTCCATGTTGTGAGCTGAAGCCCTGTTGTGTAGGGATAAATTTGCTTCAGCACTCCTGATCCAAACTAGGCAACAGGCACTTTTGAATAGCATGCCAAAGTTGTTCAATCCTGTTAAAAGCTAGGAAAACATAACTATCCAAGTATTTTGAGTGGTCTTGCAAGTGCGAACTTTCTCATTTATATGGATTTACCAATGTATAACTTCTCTGTATAAGAATAGTAAGTGTGCCTCAATAGCATTTTAAATTCTTTTTTATTATGTGTGTCCAACATCCAGTTTTCCATGGAGTTCTGTGTTTTCATAGAGATACATTGTGTTTGGAAGAAAAGCCTGCCAGAAGTTAATCTGATTACTAATATTAAAATGATTAAAACCAAGAAAAGCTTTCGTGTATTTTGCTGGTGAAAGTGACTCTATCTCACCTGGATGTGGAATAAATAAAAGAGATTCTGATGAATGTTCAGAAGAGTCTGAGATACAAGCCTGAGAAGAAGCCAGCCCTGAGGAAAGTCTAAAGATGAATTCAGTTTACGTTAACATGAGCTTTTTCAGAAAAACCAAGCCTCAAGAGCAGCCATGTAGTCTTGGACTTTCCTTGTCTTGGATCAGGAATGTGACCGAGAAACACTTAAGGAATCTAAGCCTGGAAGGGACTGTCCCTCAATTCACTAGATCCTGCTCTCAGGTAGAACATAGGAAAATGTTGTTCAGCAGTAAGAAAGAAGAGAGTCAAAAAGATGGAGCAGAGAGGTGAAACATAATTAAAACCTGGTGCAAAACCAACTGACTGGTTCTTCAGGCTTTTGCTAAGGAGAGTGGTGCTGAACATAGGAGTGAGAGCAGAACATCTCAATGGGAATGAGAACTTGAAAGTAGAAGTAAATATAGAGCAGATGAGCAGGAAACTTGGGGAGACCAAGTGCTGGAAACTTCAAATTATTCATTTATCAGGAAGAGGAGCACCAGAGAAAGAAAATTATTTTCATGAACGAATATAATTACAATACCATTTTGTGAATATTAGTTGTTAATGAAGTTCAGCTTTCTGCCAAGTGGTTTATAGCAGAAAAGGATTACTATCCAATTAGGATTAGTAGGACCAAAAACTAAATAGCTTTAATATCAAGCCTGGTGAATTCGTACAAAGAAATATGCAGTATGATTACCTGTGACAGTAGAAACTGGTTTTAAATCAGAGAAAATTCAGGCCAGTACTTCCATATTCCTAAACCTAATGAATTATTAAAACTGTCTTAAATTCCTTTAGAAGAAGCAGACCAGAACTTGTCTAAACCTAAAACAAAAGTTTAAATAAGTTAATTAACTCCTGCGGTTATGCTATGTCTCTGTCTAAAATTTTGTTACTTTTTCATTTTTAAATTCAAATTATCTAATTGACTTTTATGTATGAAGCATAAGTCTTTTTCACTTTCCAGTAACTCAGAAAACTGGAAATGTTTCCATCTCCTTCTCCTTATGTATGTATGCTAATTCTTATTACATTGTAAATTCAAAAAAAAAAACCTGGCAACAAAGACACTGAATACAATACACAGATATTATTGACTTTGAATAATTTTGTTGTTTTGTATAAGCTGTTTTTTCCTCATTGAGAACCGAAAATATCCCACAGGAAAAAACAGTATTTCAACACAATTTTCCTTCAGAAAAGGAACAAAAAGTTAAAATATCACAATTTTTTCTTGGAATGAAATGTTCCAAAATAATTCAATTTGGAAATGTCTATGTTTAGTTTTGACTTACTAAATCAAAGTGTTTTATTTTCTTGAACTGAACCCAAACACTGTGTTTCAAGTCAGTTCAACATTAATCTGCTTTGGCCTATTGTGCCATATGGGAATTTGAGCAGTGCCCCTTGGTTCCCATGCTTTCATATGGGTTACACTTCTTGACAAACTTTTTCCCATTGCACCACAGTGTGTGACTCTAACGTTGAGACATGTAGCTTGGTCAGAGGGGAGCTCATGATGCATTACGGGACACAAACTTTTGCAAATAGAAACTGAATTTTTTCCTTTAAAAGTGTTTGACACAATTCCCAACCCACTCTCTTCAAAAGCAGTATTGCTAGAAAGGCTAGAAAGGGAAGAACTGTTTTGCAGGTATGCTGTTGAAAACTTTGTGTACATGAAAAGTCATGGAATTCCAAGAGTTAAGAAACAGGACTGCTCTCATGTGTGTCATAACTCCTTTTAAATGGGGAGGAAATTGGCCCCTACATATCTTGACAGCATAGAGAGGACTGCAATCTATAGAAGTCAAGGGGAAAAAATGTGATAATACAGCAGATGGGGAATGTGTTCCTATGGTGACCAGATACACTATATTTTCTGTTAAGATATACAAATGAAAAGCAACATGGGCTGCAGTAAGGGAAGATCAAACACTAATTCTTCCTAGGTTAATTATAGTTGGGCTGCTGCTAACAGTCATAGACAATAATGTACCCATTGTTTGTTTAGCATGTAGTATATTATAACTGCCAGAAAATTTAAAGAAAATATAAAAATTAAAGAATTTTGATTGGGTTAGCATTTTATTTTCAGCAACCCCCCAGAAAAAAATCAGCACTGAAGATCAGAACTGTAGTACACTCAGTTACCTGTACAGGCAGACAGGAATAGCTGGACTTAGAGACCTAGAGGGAGAGAGGTCATGTTGTGAAGAGATTTCTCACTATGTTCCACTAAGATATGTTTTCAGATGGATTATGAGATTGCAGGGGGAAGGTTTCCAACCCAACCCATAGAACTATAATCACAGAATTATAATCATAGAATCATCTAATAGTTTTGGTTGGAAGAGACCTTTAAGATCATGAAGTCCAACCATTATGCCAGCACTGCCAGGTCACCACTAAACCGTGTTCCTAAGCACCACATCCACATATCCTTTCAATGCTTTCAGAGGTGGTGACTCCACCACTTCCTTGGGCAGCCTACTTTAGTGCTTGACAACCCTTTCAGTGAAGAAGTTTTTCATAATATCCAATCTAAACCTCCCCTGGCACAACTTGTGGCTATTTCCTATTCTCCTATAACTTGTTATCTGGGAGAAGAGGCCAGCAGCCACCTCTCCACAACTTCCTTTCAGGTAGTTGTAGAGGATGATAAGATCTGCCCTGTGCGGCAGGAGATCAATGGACAACGCGTACACAGATTAATATAATCNGCTTTGCATAGGCTTGTTGTGACCCAAATGCAGGACCTAGCACTTGGCCTTGTTGAACCTCGTATCATTGGCCTCAGCCCATTGATCCAGCCTGTCCAGATCCCTCTGTAGAGCCTCCCTACCTTCAAGCAGATTGACACAGTGAAGTGCTGGGGCCTGGGCTGTGGGCCTGTGCTGCTAGCTCTCTCCTTCCTCAGACCAACACCAAACTCAGCAACATCACCTCAGCATAACTTCATCTTTCATTCTTCACCTGTTTGCTCTTCTCCATCTCAAATCAGCCAAAGAGGAATACACTACTGAGAGAGAACTCAACAAGCTGCCCCCAACAAGAAGCTCCTCCAACTGGCCCCAACAGGAACTCTTCTGCAGGAACTCTTTTCAAAGCAATCAGCCTCTTGTTGCTGCTTCTTCTTCTCTCTAACTAGTCCATTTTCTATTTCCTGGTTGATATATCTCTAGCCTTGCCCACCACCCCAACGACAATCACCTGGGGGAAGGCAGGGCCTCCTGGGGAAGGTGGGCCTCCAGGGAAGGTGGGCCAGGTGCTGCCTCTGGGGCCTTGGGGAACAAAACATGTTGCTGGGTTGTGGCTCCTCCATCAGTCAGNCAGCTCCAACTCAGGGCCCTGAAGTTCTGGGGCCTGGGCTGCGGGCCTCAAGTTGGAGTTGACCTATGGATGAGTCACAGCCCAGCAGAATGTTTTGTTCCCCAAGTGGTTTCAGGCCCCAGAAGCAGAACCTCCCTCTCTCTCTCAGTGCTGTGTTTCCCTCTTGGCTCTTGTGGTGGCTGATTTGAGACGGAGAAAAGCAGAAAGATGAAGGAAGAATATGTAAACCAGCTAGCAGCACACACAGCAACTCAACTTGGTGTCATCTGCAAACTTACTGAGGATGCCCTCAATCCCCTCATGCAAATCACTGGTAAAAATGTTAAAGAGAATAGACCCTAGTACTGATCCCTGGGGAACACCACTTGTGACTGCCCACCAACTGGATTTAACTCCATTCACCACCACTCTTTGGGCCCAGCCATCCAGCCAACTTTTTTTCCACCCAAACAATGAGCAGCCAGTTTCTCCAGGAGAATGCTGTGGGAAACAGTGTCAAAAGCTTTTCTAAAATCTAAGTAGGCATCATGGACAGCCTTTCCCTCATCCACTAAGCAAGTCATCTTGTCATAGAAGGAGATCAGGTTAGTCAAGCAGGACTTGCCTTTCATAAATCCATGCTGACTGGGACTGATATAATAACCATATAATTCTAATCATATAAATTATGATTCTATGATATCTCCCACTAGATACGATATTTAGAAGTATCTGTTCCAACACCAACAAAATCTAAAAAGCATTTGGTTGAGTGTATGCTGTTTTTTTCAAAAGGTCCTCAAATACAAGGTGGTGTCTGCTTCTCAGTCTTTATTTCAGAAAACAGAGAAAGGTTCCTTCTGCTGTCCTGGACAGGATGTCTCTTCCTGTCTTTGTCATACACACACAACACTAGTTGTACTGAAACTGGTCAACTAATGTTCAAGGCTCTCTGAAGCTGCCTTTTCATGCATATCATGTGACTAGTCTTGTCTTAATGGCATTAGCAATGTTTTGATATATGATATGTGGCAATATACTTCCTATATAGTAGAAATAATAATGACAATATAATAAAGTGGGGAAAGATCTGTTTGGCAAGTGAAGCTAACTAAAATAATCTTACAAGCACTAAGAAGCCTCTGCAGGGTTATAGTGGAAACATGAATAAAATTAAAAGACACACTCTGTGATATTTTCCTGGATGAGTCACTGAGAATGCACGTGAATAGTGAGGGACTGGGATTATTGGGGGATATCCATTCATTTTGCCATGAGCCTAAGACAGCTCACTCAATGCCAATGAAAGGCATGTTTGCCTCTTCAATGTCCTGTTACTAGTTTGATTTGCAAAAAGAGCTATAAATTACATTGAAGAATGCCAAATGTATGGTTTTGTGATGTTAATGGTACATGAGGGAAAGAAGGGGAATGTAATTCATTTAATTGCAAAAAAGCACTTTTTGTCTGGTTTTCGGTTAGGCAAATATAGATGAAGTACACTCTTAAATTCTACTCAGAAATGCAAATGATTGTATCTGGTTGCCAAAGAAGGTTCCAGTTATCAAGTCAGATTAAAAACAAAGTCACATTTCCTGTTGCACAACCCGTTATTCTTGCATTTCTCCAAACCTGCCTCAGCTGCACTTGCTGGGTAGTAGTAAAGAAGCTTGTCTGTAATTACAAAGGTGTTAATTTCAGCATTGCGTGTACTTTTTCTTTTTACTAGATTAGCATGAACATTTCACACTCTAGTGCGTGCAGTAATTGGAACAAACTGCAACACCTACTACTAAAAATTGAGCTCTTTGTAGCCATTGCTTGTCCCTTCCATTTAAAATTCCCTAGCCACACTTCTGCCTCCCAAGCTGCCTTTGAAGGCAGATTTATGTGTTTTAAGTACAATTCAAGCATATTGCAGGCACAGCAGGAGATTGTAAACAATCAGAAACTGAATTGGGGGAGTCTTCAGCATCTCAGTGTGGTAGAACCTGAAAAAAACCTGCAGCTTAACTGTTTACACATACATTATAGATGATTCAGCATTGCTAGTAAAGGTTATTAAGGAACATCAGGCAAAACGTGAAGCAGTGTAACCAGCCTATATGGATGATCACTGTGTACATGAATCACTGCTGTGTTGAAGACAGGGTTTGACTGGCTTCAAGAAGATTCACTCATCTCTTTATTATAATCTTTATTTTATATGGCTGACTTCACAAAAGGATATCTCAAGGCAATACGGGAAAACAAATTTGCTTTAATTTAAAATTGAGTGATTGAATATGTGTCTTGAAGGATTTTCACTTGGTAATTCTGTATTAAACACCTGTTAGAAAAATACTGGAGATATATATAGTATAAGGCTCATTTGCCTCAGTCTATAAGGCTCAAAATTATACACATTATGTAATCAGAGATAGGAAAGATAGCATATTTTTCCCAGCTCTTTCTGTGCCAAAAGACTTTTTTGTCCTTTTCTGTACATCTAGGACCATGCTCCTACTGGAAGAGGAATTAGTGATCCAAATTCTGGATATGTCCTCAGTATTAGGTGTTGACCAAACTCAGTGGTCTTTGAACAGCAACAGCTTCAGCAGCAAGCAGAGACATTTTCCCTCTCAAAAACTGTCTCAAGAACAATACTGTCTAAAGACAAGGACAAATGTCAACAGGCAGATCCCATTTCAGTAATATGCTCTAACAGGGATATATTTATTCTTGGTTTTCTTTCTCCCTCAGTGGCTCTTTGGCGTAACTTCTGCACCAGGGCAATGCAATTTTTAACACCACAAGCATGGCTTTCCCTTTCTCCTGAAACAAGGAAGTCTGGGTGTCTTGGGCTGAGTCAGGGAGCTGAAATCAAGCTTCTCGCTTCCTGGGAAAGTGCTTTAATGACTAAGTAGCTGTCACTAATCATTCAAACAGTGAAGGGTTACTCTTTTAAAAATTATTTTATTTAGTGAAAGTGGCTCTGGTGCTCTGGTTTGTGCTAAACACATTGCTGCTGACAAAGTGTTTTGGGATTCCTCTGCCAGTGTTTAAGACACCAGGCTCCTCAAGGGACTTCCAGATGTCCTAAACTGTTTTAGAGATACGCTCAATTTGACTAAGTTTGTGATACTTGTAGACATGAATAATAGCAAAACTTAGGTTGTGAAATTATTAAGGTTCTTTGTTTTGGGCATGGAAACCTAATCTCTGCCTAAATTGCACACTAGACACGAATGGTCTTCATGACTTATAAAGTCAGTGTTTGGCAAATGGCTATGACCACTATTATTTATAGGGAAACACTGTCAAAGAAAGGCTGCTTTTCACTGGGGTAGCAGAGGGTCCTTCATTCTGGACTTCAGGCAGCTGATAAAGTCAGGGGTAAAGTTTCTAGTAAGAAAGTTTCACCCAAGGCAATGTTTCCATCTAAACTCTCTGGCTTTCTTCAGCTGTCCCTCAGTCTGATAGATAGGTCCTTCAGACGTAACCTAGCCTCATTTTGTAGAATGTGACCCTGATGTTGTCTTTACTCTTCCAAATACATGAACAGCTGCAATCTTCCTGTCTAAAACCTCTGGGCTAAGGAACAGAATCACTGTAACATGAATGTGGCTACAGCTGCATACGTCTGAAGAGAGGAGCCTTCAAATCTGATACAGCCCAATGAAATCGGTGTTAAGTTCAGCCTGTTTTGGTTTTTTTATTTTATTTTCGCCTTAAGAAACATGCAAGAAATGAGACAGGTGATTCCTCTATAGGAGACTTCTAAAAGTCAAACTGTGAAACACAATATTCAAATATTTTAAAACAGGAATTTGAAGAACTGAACTTGTTCTGATTATCCTTTCAAACGCCTAGTTGCATCCTCTGAAATCCTTCTGCAAAAACTGCAGAGAAGATCAATAAATGTTGGCTGTATCTGAAATTTTTCTAAGACATTATATTGCTCCATAAAACTGGGCTTATTTGTCTGGGGCTGTGAACCTCAGGAAGGATATTGTAAGTAGTTGAGAATTTATAGTTTCCACAGAAGAGGAAAAACATACTTTTTCCATCTATACCTGAGAAGTGAAACATGCAGAAGACACATGACAGTGTGGTCATTAGGGGTTTATTTAATTAACTAATTGAACTAAATTACATTCAAAAATAAATTAAAAGAAAACAAAAATATCTAACAGGAAACAATTGTCTTGCCTTGCAAGTAAGCCTTAAAAATATTTTTCTGTTTCAAGGATGTTAGCAAAAATTTGTGATTTTTCATCAAAAGCCTTCTACCATATTGTAACACTCTTCACCCCGGCAGAAATAATTTACAATGTTGATATTTTCTCTTTTATCAACTCTAATTATAAAAAGTTACTTCTGGTTTAACCATTATTTTTCTTCAGAGACTGAAGGCTTCTGTGTCTTAATGCCAGTAAGATTTCTCTCTCTCCCCAGTGGTGGTGTTTTAGAAGCAACTTTGACACCAGTATTTACATACATTACTGAATGGCAAAGGTTGTGTGCCTTGCAAATGGAAGAAGTTGCTTTATGGCTATTCATAAGTGACCTATATGAGTGATTCACATGACAAATATGGTAATAAGCAATAATTGACAGCATTTTAGTGCTGATATATTGTTCTTGTTTTAACTTTAATTTTTCCTCATGATTAAAATTAGATTATGTCGAGTTCACGTTCATATATAAGATAAAAAGAACCAACAAGAAAAGGGTCTTGGTTTTCCTCCTTAAACCCCCTTAAATCTCACAGGTTAAGTCATGGAAACTTATAAAGCTCCTGTAGTGAAAACACATATACATTGCATGTTGCTGTATTTGTTGAGGTCATTTGATATGATCTATGTTCTGTAATGTGTGACTAGATCTCATATAGAGCTTTGAAACAGTAGGCTAAAATGAACACTTTAAACATTTAAAATGAGCACTTTAAAAACAAATTGGGCACCAGAAGCATATATCTACAGCACTGTTTACCATTCCAGTTGGTATAAAGAAGGAGATTTGAGAAAATGTTAATGTGAAATCCTCTATTCAGTAAACTGACCATTTATTCCACTGTTATTTTTCACCATTTTATGGAATTCTGTCATAAAAACACAGACAAACTCTAGTTTGCAATATATGTGAGCTAATTAAAGGTAAATAATAGACAAAATCAGAAGGAATATTTAGTTACACAGAATTGAAAAATAGGGTGAATGTGAATGCTGTTTGGTAATAAATTACCTTCATCGTTTAAAAAACACCTGGATGGGTTCAAGAAGTAAAGTAAGGCTGAGCAAAATATGAATTAATGAATAACACATTTCCGTGATAGAATGTTTTTGACTACTATATAGACCTATAAATAAAACATGCTATGTGCATAGTTGGCACCCACCAATTGACTAATGTTAATGTAAGTAGACACAGATTTCTAGAGCCTTTTTATATAAAATGTGGCTAGTTTCTGCTTTCTATGCTATGTTAATGAATGCCAGGGAGACTATCGGCTGTATTTTAACTTTTTGTTTACTTCGTCAGACTCATGCTGAGAGAGCAGTAAGTGCCATTCCCATAGCATAGGGCTTACCACATGTACTTAAAAGGTCCATACTTACACAATTAATCACATTTTAAAAATTATTTGCTTTCCCACATTGAACACAATAGGCCTTTGTCATATTTAACGGCTTACACACAAAAGAAATGCACTAGCTAAAATACTATAATCACATAGCATTGGCTACAATAAATTGCTAAGTTTTAATATGTCTGGACTGCAACAGGCTCTTGATTATCTAAGATGGTGGACAATAATTTCCCACTGAAAGAAGAGAGCAGGGAATTTAGCAGCTACTTTTGTGGGGAAGGAAATATGGAGGAAAGCTCAGCTGAGAACAAAACAAGTCACTGACAGTGGAGGAAACAGAATTATCCCAAATGTCCCAGAATCAGCAGCAAAGAAAAACTCCACCTAAAAACCAATGGCAGAACAATGATGAAAAGTGAGAAGAATGAATTAAGATGTAAAATAGGTCATGTATGATGATAATAAACAAATAGCAAAGATAACTGGGTTTCTTTTTACTTTGTGCAACAGTTAATTCAACATCTTAGGAATGGGTCAGGGATAGAGAATCTGAAAGGATTTCTGGGTTTGTTAGTGTTTAATAACAGAAGATGAGAACAAATATAAGCTGAATTCTTTCCGTACTGGGGAGAAAAAGGATCATCCATACCTCTCTTCTCAAATAGGTAGAGAAGCAGAACGAGACCATAGGGCTTTTCAAGTGTAATTGAAGTGGCATAGAAGAGAGAACTAGTAGCCTGATGGGAGCAGCAGCTGGCAGTACTCCATATTCCGCACCTGACTGCCTTTGCTTAGAATAGCAATAAGCACAAAGGATATTCTTAGCAAAGCAGCAGCTTCCTGCATAGCCAAGCCTGGGGAAAGGTTGTATTGGAGTAAATTGGCTTAAAAGAGTGGTAAGCTATAGAGAAACTCTAAGTAAGATAGTACCATTAACCATAGGAAAGAGCTCCATTAACCCTCAGAAAAAAAAAAAAAACAAAAAAAAACAAGTATAGGTGACAACATGGAAATAATTCCATTTGCGTTTCAGGTTATCTTTTTACAAAAAGTATGGGCTCTCTATTGGAATATACTACTTTTAATATCGCCCTGAAGCTCATGTGTGAGAAATGGCACAGGAGGAAATGCATATCTTTCTGCAGCAGCTGCACTTCCAAGTGGTGCTGGAATCCACTTTCACCTTTTCTGCAGGAGCCGATACAAGCAAAGCATATGGACTTGTCAGTGCAGATAATAAAAATATTCTTACCTAAAATGTTAAAGTTCTGTGATATTTTGGTTAGATCTGTGTATGTTCAAATGAACTATCAAGCTATCAGCTTCAGACTGGCTACAGGATTGAATGCACATATTATAAAATGCAGGAGACTATCGCTGATTACTCAAGTGTGTTCTTGTAACATATTTTTTGTCACAACCTGTGACAACAATGCCTCATATAACAAATCCTAGACCTTCAAATGAAAAGGAACAGTATAATTTCTAGGCTAACATGCAAATGGTATCTGTGAGTGAAATCTTAAGCATTTCTACTATTAATTAAGTGTATGATAATCCAGTCAGATGACATTGAGACTAGCCAATTTACCATGTTTTCATAATGTCCAGAAATCAGGGATCACAGATGGATAAGTAGGATTGACAGTAGTTAGTTTCCCTTACAAATAAGAAATGCTTCAACCTTTCCTCCAAACCTCTACTAATAACATTAGATGAGCTTCCACATTAGATGAGGAGGGAGAATTTGAGCCTGGCTGCTGACAAAAGAAGAAACAGTAAGATAGAAGACAAAGGAGACTAAATGGACTACCACAGAAGTTCATAATACATGAAATATTTGGGATTATATCCAAAAAAATCATGGGGTCCCTGACCTCTAAGTGGAATTCTGAACCCAGAGTACAAAATGTAAGGGGAAGAGGAAATCTTTTCTAAGAACAGGGGTGAGTCCTACCCCTCATATGGCTGTACGTTAATGGTTACATCTATGTTGAACTTTTACTGTATGGAAGACTTTCTTGCAAAGAAAGAAAGACTTGACAAATAGAGCAGGACCCAGACTTTCTTTTAAAGTTCTAATATGATTTATCCAGTCACTAGTTAAAGTGAATTGTGAGAAATGACATTGAAAGCGACTCTCTCCATTGTCGGTAACAGATCCAGTGGACATTTCCTCATATATGCACTATTAATTTCTCTCACAACCTGGTCATTTTACATTATTTCCTCCACAATCATGTAACACATTATTAGTTCCAACAGTGGAGAAAGGTCCTACCTTACCTGGAGTCTCATAGTGTGAAAACTCTCTCAGCATGTTCGGAAAAGTGAGTTTGGATCTTCTCGGCCTCATAAACTTGAGGCCTTATTCTGACAACCTATCTTTTATATTCAAGGTAGCTACCTACCTTATCACTCTTCTGTGATTGCAACCATCTCTTACAAGGAGTCATTTGGTCAGTTTGTGGCTGGTATGCATCCCAAGGTGTTTGCTCAACCAACTCCCTTAAGAGGCTTAAATCTCTGGGTGCTTCTTCACCCTGCCAGACTGGCACAACTTGAGGCATGTTATACTCACTGTCCAAAAGACTGGTTACAACGAGACAGGGTGGCAGCGGCTGACCTGGCATTGGCAGGGTGAAGCAGCCCGTCTGCTGGCACTGCTTGGGCATTGCTAAGACATCAAGGGACAGAGAAGGCGCCACTAAACCCAGGGAATACTGAGGCAGGCTGAATACAACCTCCTAAACCGTCTTGATAGAGAAGTTGTTTTCTTCCTTCTCCAAGTGGCAAACAATCTATTGCACATATTGGAATCCTGTACAAGCAAATATGGTCAGAATTTGGTTTTGGCTGTTTTTTCTGCTCTATGTAAGCGAGAGGTGAGACTGAACTGCAAAGCAATATTCTTTGAAAGGTTCCTGTGAATTTACTATGAGAGCACACTCCAAAGGGTTATGAGAACTTTGGGATCCATTGCAACACTGTTCACAGTGACCCTTTCCATTATTTTATGGAACATATGGACCTGGCTGTCAATTTTAATACGGAAGACAACTTTGTTTAACACAGAAATGTATCTTTAATAGCCAAACCTGTAGCTGTGAGCATTCTGTAAAATTCTCAGGCAGACTTACTTGTGGAAATGCTTTTGAATTGATTTAAAATCCTGGAAAAGACTAAATGTCAATCTAATTTTTTAATTTATAAACTATCCATGTGTCCATGGATTATAAAATTTCCTAATACCATTGGAGTAATACCACAACATAAATTGATTTGACAGGTACCTATAGAGGGGTTTTTTTACTGTATTTTACTGATTGAAAGTAGTATCAGGAGGCAGAACGTAAAGTATTCTATTCTCAGCTCTACTGCTCATTTATTGGGTGACTGCACCAGCCACAACCACATTAGAAAGCCTCAGCTTTCTGTGAATGCATGAAGTGTAGTCCCATAGTAGCACTCTGAAAAGCCTGTGCTCTGGGTACAGTTCAGCAATCAAATGAGCAGAACCAGGCTCTGCAGTCGAACTGGTCACTGTTCATTCTCCATCCAGTATTCTGTGATCACCAGGGGAAATACTGCTCTTGGAGTCACAAGAAGCTTCTGTAGTTGCAGATCCCAAGTGGCTTATGGAGTTTATTTTCCTTTTTAATTTAGTGTGGGCTGGCAGCCATGGAGGCTACTTTCGCCTGGGTCAAGCCCTTAATGATGCAGGTAGTAATACTGGACTGATTAGAAGCCATCGCCCAGGATTCACACCCAGTTTATTGGTGGTGGTGAAGTACTCACAGAGTAGTAAACACAAAGTCTAGTCTGCTGTTTAGGTTCCCCACCAGCTGCATCAAATAGGCCATCAAATTAGTTAGATTTTTTTCCCCATCATTTTACAGTGATTACTTCCTGGAAGGCATTATCTTCAATAGGATCTACACCAACTATTTCAGATAAGTTTTCTTACTTCTTACTTGCTGCTCACAAACTCATTTGCATTTAACAGTGGGCCATCAGTATGACTTATTAACAGTCCAATAATGTAGGATCAGTATTTTAGTTTACTTTGTTTGTTGTATGTTTAGTTTCTTTATTGCACTTTGGTAATGTTGCAATAAAGAAAGCATCCTGGTGCTTTTTCTATTTGTTTTATTAAACCTCTTTGCTGCAGGGTTTTTGGCAGTTGTCACATAGGTTCCCTTTAATATACCAGCTGTACTTCATGCTTATTCATTTCCTCTATCCTTAAATATTCCTCAATAAACTAAACAAACTACTTATTAGAAGTAACTCATACTGTAAAATTTGTATGCTCCCTTCAGTGCATCAGAAGCTGCTGTACCTTTGTTTTCTTTCTGATGACAAAAGTACAAGTTTTATAAGCACTGTTAATACGTTCTTCAAAACATCTAAATGTACATTGTTATGTAGATTTGCTAGTTTGAAGTAGATAGATTAAATATTTTGCGGCTCTTCAATGGACAGTTCTTTATTTTCAGCATTATTTACACGCAATATGTATCAGATAGAGCTGTTACATGGAAAAACATGCATGTAATAATTTTTAATAGATATAAAGTAATTTTTCCCTCAAATTTATTTTCTAGCTGGTGGTAGCAACTCCTGTATGCAACAGTTTAGAGTCCAAATATCATTTACAATAAAACTAATTTATTCTGAAAAGAAGTGCAAAATTCCTCTGATGCAAGTTAGTCATAATGCCATTAGCAGAAGGAAAATGACAGATATTGTTTGATATTATTTGTTCTTGAGAAATCCTTGTGAGTTGTTCCTTATAATCTTTTACTTTTATTTCTGCTTACAGACATTATTTATTCTGGTATTTTCAGGAAATGGAAGTCAGGTTGATTGGTCCATAAGTTCATAAAGTTTCATGCTTAAAAAATAGCTAACATGCAGACTTAGGCCCAGCCACTGTGGTGATCTTCACTATCCATGAAGGGCTGAGATGGACATACAGTCCTGGAACCGTATGTGTGATCAAACCCCAGCCTTTCTTACTCATACCTCACCAGTCAGCCATTCAGACACTCCCTGTGCATGCCTGCTTCCTCCCCTTTTTGCCTTCCTTAGCCCTACTCAGATATTACCCAAAATTTGTTTCAGAGAACGCTCGTGTAAGATGGCTGAAGCTGTTTTAAAGTCTCTACTCACCTTAGAGGAGTTCTTTGTATTTCTGTTTTGTTTCCCTCACTTTTTAAGCTTCACCTTTTCCTTTTCTTTCCCTTTCCTTTCCTTTCTTTCCCTTTCCTTTCCTTTCCTTTCCTTTCCTTTCCTTTCCTTTCCTTTCCTTTCCTTTCCTTTCCTTTCCTTTCCTTTCCTTTCCTTTCCTTTGCTACTTTTTCTTTGTGGAAGGCCAAAATC
>VYZX01019533.1:92255-168474 GCA_013401335.1 Brachypteracias leptosomus | reverse complement strand
TAAAAAAAAAAAAAAAAAAAAAAAAAAAAACAGCAACAAAGAATAATTCTGCAGAGTTAATTTGGCAAATTTATATTGAAATCAACATAGTCTGTGATTCTACATTGAAAGTAGCATGAAAATGGAGCTACAGACACTACATTCTGTTCTGTTGACAATATTCACAGAGTTAGCTAGGTTTGCTACCAACAGGGCTATAATTTTTAGAGAGTTTTTGTCATTTAGCCTATCATGAAGAAAGTTTTAAGTTTCCTTTGGGATGGTGTGTATATATATGATCCCAGCTGATGTATTTTCAGTCTTGAGGAATGCACAGCCTTCTCTGGTAGTTAAAAATACCTTTATGAAACCAGTTGCTTAAGTTGTGACAGGATCATAAACCCCCCAAAAGCAAAGAAAATTTGCTTTGAAACAGAAGACACCCACATTAACACTTTCTAGTTAAGTGGATACAGCAGGGTACCTCTGAATAAAAAAGCATTTTGCATCAAATTTCAGAAGTAAAGAAATGTTCCATGTGCTGCATGCTAAGACCTAACCTACCTGTTGTGGAATTGCCTCAACAGGATACAACTGTGAAACCTATGGGTAAAGAAAAGTTGTTCAGCACAAGTGGAGAAGGCTGAAAATATGAGAATAAATCACCATTTCAGAGTGACGAGGCCCAGTCCACTCACTGAAATCCTTCCAGCAGGATTTGGACTTGGATGTCTACCACAGACTCAAGGCTCAGATCCCTCCTGGACTTGTCTTCAAGCCCCTTGCTCTTTGTGCACACCTGCACAGACACCCTTACAGCAGTCAGGCTGACAGACCAGCACTCCCTCTCATTTCTGTCCCAAGACCAGCAGCAACCTCAGGGTGAGGGACCTGTTCCAAACGGCCACCCCCTCTGAAGGGACATAGAAATCAATTGAAATGCCTCTAGATAACTCCCATTAAGTTTAACCAGGTTCTCTGACTCCTCTTGATTCTTTCCTAACAAGTACAGACTTCATATATCTCATCAAATTTCCCAAAGGTGAGGAAACACTTCAGGCTAAAAACACAACCATTGCATCTGAAAATTTTGCTTCCTGTTTTTGGATAATGCCAACGCACATCTCAATCCATCTTTTTTATTACTGGCATTAGAGTCAGTCTCTGCTGCTGCACAGGTCGGAGGAATGTCATTGCACTACCAGCAGCTCTATGAATTAGAGCAAGCAGGAACAGGCAAAGGCTTTGCCTGCCACTACGTAACCATTGCAGGAGGACATGCTGCAGATGTACAAAACAAGAGGATGATGCTGTTTGCGTGGGTTCACCTGCCAGTATCTGGCAGCACATGACATCCTCTTCATGATGCTCACCAGAAGATGAATGTAGTTGAAAGGTTTTGCTGGAAATCCATGAGAGCTGATAAACCACAGTGGAAGTTGTATATGCAGTCTGAGCTTGTCTGCTCTTCAACCAGTCCACCTTCCTACATCTAACCAAGCAGAGGTTCAGTCTGAGAACAAAAGCCTTCCAGTGGGTGCAGGCTTACATAGCAACAAGAGCAGAAGGAAAAAATATTCTGGCACTTGTAACAAGCGTCGATCCCTTGTTCACAATTCATAAGAATGAATCCACACTGCCACATTCAAATGGCCTGAACTCCATCAAGGTATTTAAGTGCTTACAGGCATTTTGCCAATACTCATAACATCTCTTAGTGACTTTCCTTAATTTTCACTTGTTAAAATCCAGAAAATAGGTAAAGATTTCCAAAGATAAAAATAAACATCAATTCTTTAGCATGAAATGTGTGCATTAAAAGTGACCGGCTCCATTCAAATCCTCTGGGAATGAGGCATGCCAAGTTTCATCTGGCACTGAACCATGCTCGTCTATTTAGAAAAGTGGTCTCAGAGATTCCTAACCATGGTCTCAGGCACAGGTTTTGACACAAATCCATTTGTACCACATAAATCATGAATTCATTCCTTCAAATACCAAAGTCAATTCTGAAATCTTACATTTGTAGCGGATCATCAATATTCATCAGTAGTATCACCTTAAAAAAAAAAAAAAGAGGAAATTTTAAAAATATTATGAGTGAGTGCAATGGGAACAGAACACAAGAGATATATTTTTTAAGCTACAAATCTGAGGTGGAAGTGAATGTTAAATGTATGCCTCATACTAAAACTTTATGAAAAATGAAATGTACAAAAAGCTGGATCCTTGCCATGACACCCATTATGGTGAAGTCTGAGACTCTGACCCTTCATGTTATACTTATTGTGTTTTTGACACATTTAGTCAATTAAAATGGGTGAAGTGTAATTTGTTTTTCTTAAGTTTAATACAGCATGTCAATAGAAGCTAACCAAAATTTATAGTAGGAACACTAAAACTGCCACTTGCACTTAAACAAATGAACACAATTTATCATGGTTGAAATAAAAAGAACATCATGTGCATTTGACTTTATACTTCACATGAGCATGTTGCCAAATATAGGAAAGCATGTTACAGCTGACACTTCCAATGGAAAAGACATTTTACTTCACATTAAATATTGGTGTGAAAAATTTGGACCCTGTCCAATCCTAAGAAGTGTTAACGTTGGCACTTCCACTGTATACTTTTACTGTAAATTGTTGTAACATTTATTTGACATGGAATACCCAAAGGATTGATGAGTAAAGAAAGGAAGACTTTTTATTGTGCCATGTTCCCTTTTTCAGTCATACATACTAAGCCTTTACATCTTCAGAGTTTAAACAAGTCGCCACCTGTACTCAATCGGTGAAAGTTATTTTTCATGCAGCTAGAGTTTGCCTTTTTTATAAACCTATAAAAGCACACATTTTCCATTTTATTGGTCAGCAAAGAAATGGCTGATTTAACCGTAAAACTTACAAATGTTGTTTCTTTGTGGAGATCTATGTTTTTTTAACCCTTTATAATTCCTTGGAATATAAGACTCCTTCATTTCATTTGTTGTCAGAGACTGAAAACACAAAACAAACTGCAGTATTTTTTCTTTTCATTAAAAGAGTTTACCTAACACTACTACCACTTATATTACTATCCATGGCCTACTAAAGATTTAGGAGGAACAAAGTACTGCTGCTTAAAAATTTATCCGCTTCAATTAAATAACTGAACAAGAATTCTGGGTTCATATTATGTGAACTATAACTACATTTATCTGCAGTAATGAAGTACTGTAAAATGTCAGAAAAGGGCTGAGGGGCACTTCATATGATTTACTGAAATGATCTCTAGGTTAAGAAAGCATGCCTAAAACAAGGGAGGTTTTTTTGTTCCATATTTTTCAAATTAAGGAAATCCATAGTATTTTGAATTTTAAAATTAAATTTTAGCACCACAAACATGAAAATGATTGGGGTATTTCAACAATCTTTTTTAAATACCCAACCCAATACCTTGAATTTTGGTCTATGAAATGCAGCACTTTGAGCTTTCTGTATTTGACTATAATTAAGAGTAATGTACACACATAAATACTGAGAAAACAGTGTTTTTTTCAAAGTAGACAAGTAACATAGCTGTCTTATATCAAGTAAAAAACTCATCAACCACATGACATAATGAGCCAGGAGAATGTAGCTAGCAGAGGATGTGAGCAGACGCCTAGGGGTACTTCCTGCTGGCAGCCAGAGCATCATATAGTAGTACCTTCAGAACATGTCTGGAGGAAAGGATAGGTTTATTATTTAAATTTTTGAAGCACTGAAAAGAATATTACTCTAGTAAATGGAAAAATATATTCTTTCCTTTTGTGTGTTTCTAGCCTACAACCTAAGTTTCTGATCGAAGTCTAAGAGATGGATTTTGAATAGAGAATCCATGTATCACAAACCTACCAAGCACTTCTCCCACTTCTGTCTCTCTAAATTGCAAATATAGAATAGTAGAATGTTTGGGTTGGAAGGGGCCTTAAAGATCATTTAGTTCCAATCCCCCTGCCACTGGTGAATAAAAACACAGGAGGCCTGAAAGGGTTGGAGTAGAGAAAGAGTAATGTTTTTGGTGGATTTCACAGTGCTAACAACAACATCAAGAAAGGAGTGTCAGCAAAAGCAAATTCACCTCAATCTCCTCTCAGCCATGTATGATCCAGCCACAATGCTTCAACAGCATGGTTATTCAACAGTTATGGTTATTATACATGTTCTAGAGATCTCAGCAACTGTTTTCATGGCTGATTCAAAGTAGGTTGAAAATTACCAAGAGTCCTACCACACTTTGAAAAAAAATGTGTGATCCTGCACAAAGACATGTTCAGATCCAGATGAAAATTCCAAGTAATTGCACAGGCCTTTAAAAAACTGTCACTCTCAGAGCCATTCATTCATAACAACCTGATCACTCTGCTTAGCCATAGGGAAGGCAAGGACACTGTTACTATCTCCTGTGTCATACTCAAAAAAACCCCACTGGTCTTAGGCAGCAATATGTTTTGAAACAGGTTTCCAAAAGAGGTTGTGCAGGCTCCATCCTTGAAGGTTTTCAAGACCCAACTGAATAAATTCAGAGTAACTTCATCTGATGTCATGGATGAACCTGTTTTCAGCAGATTACACCACATGCCTCATGATATACCCTCCAAAGACTTAACCTATGATTATATGATTAAATTCCTTATTTCAGCTGAGATGAAATTACTTCAAAAACAAATTTTTAGCCAAAACAAGAGAGCAGACAGCCTCTTGATTGCGAAAGATAAATAAATTATAAAAACTTCTTGTCAATGTTGCTCCTAAAGCACTGGAACTGCAGTTCTTACTAGAAAGCAGGTAGAGATACTGGTGGATATTTGCATGAAAGTTTTCCTATTTGTAACTGGTGCTGGGAAAAGAAGAAGTATTACAGGGGCTGCCTGGGATTTTTTGAGGAAAAAAAAAGTTATCTTTTCTTTTTGTGTGGAAATCTCAAACCTGGACATAAGAAGGTTGTGTTTGTGTTATTCCAGTTTCTAGCTGGAGTTAATAACGAGCGTGCGGGAGGAACACTCCATTTTAAAGAAGTAACACTACCTTTCCTCCCATGTGGTACTATCATCTTTAATGGCAACAATAATTCACTTAAGCCAGGAAGACATTTTTTCTGTTTTATTTATAGATCATTAGGAAGGTCTGTCTGCTGCATTAATGCCTGCTAAAATGACATGCTACTTCCCAGTTTATGGCTCTATGTCAAAACTGCCTCTGATAGCTAGTTACTTGCTCCACTTTGTCTGTTTTAAACAATCCATTCTTTACTGGATGAGCCGTGCTATCACTTATCAGTTACTTGACTTCTATAATATCCTCTATAGGTGTCAGGTCTCTGGAGGACTGTATGTCTTCAACTCCCACTGAAAACAAAGGTGGATAGCACCTTACAGATCAGATGTTGTGACTTTCTGAAGAGCTGCTTAAGCTTTTCAGTTAAAATGCTGCAGCTGTGCAAAATGTGGGCATTATTTTTAGCCATACATTGCATTTCTCCATGTGTGATAATTCACTGCCATGCTAAATATGTTGCTATGATATGGTTCAAGTGATAATAGCAAGGGCAAATCAGTGCAAATATGTAAAGAACCAGGGCCAAATGCTTATGGCATACAATCTAGCTTTGCTACATTGATTCAGAGACTTGAGAATTGGATTTTTATATTCTGGAGCCTTTCTTTCTCTGCAATATAAATAACGTTACAGAAAGTCATATAATGTGGCTAATAGCATTTAGTGAATAAATTTGGCTTAATCAAATTCAGATTTTTTTATGAGTTTTATTGTATACACTCTGGAGGTTCTCTACCCAAAATGGTTGCATTTGAGATAAATACAGAAGAAAGGTAGAAAGAAAGAAAAGTAGAAGAATATAAAAAAGTAATTATAGAATTAACTAAAAATTATATGTACCAATTGAAATGAATAAATTTGTTTGCACAAGTACATATAAATGGCATAGAAAGGCTTGTTGCATATATAGGTATGGAAAACATTAGATAAATCATTCATCGATATGTTTGGTAACCATAATATTTCATTGATTTTGTTAAGTGATATAATGTACTTAAAGCTTCACACAGAAATAGAGACTCTCTATAAATTAAATCTGACACATATATCTCTCTCCACTTATTGGTCATCTGTGATTTACATGAGCTAGCTTGCACAAAAAGTTGTCTTCACTGTAGATGTAAGACTCAAAGGTCCAGTCTGCCATAGACTTCCTACCACACAGACTTTCACCATGGGTGTTTCCAAAAAAAAATTTTGAAACCAAAATGATAAATATTTGTTATTCTACTATTTATCTGGCTAAGAGGCTTCAAGTATGCATGGCTTACCTGAGTAGCTGACCTACTCAGGTATGACATGCTCCAGTTGTGAGTGTGCTAGACACTACAAGCAGAAAACAGAACTGATAACTACCTTAATTGCTACTGTGCATCAGGATCAACACATATTACATTTAGAACAGCATTGCTCTGAGTAAGAGATATGTCATTTATTTAGTACTCCTAAAAGTAATTCTGGATACCGTATATGAAAGATCATGGGTCATTTTTCCAAAGGTGGAGAAATTTTGTCGCTTTGCATACCAAAATTTTCTTTTTGCTTCTCCTGTATCAGCACCATAAAGAGTAATATTTTGCTGATTACATGCTGCAGCCTCCTCAGACAATGACTAATACATTGGTAATATGTGATATTTTATAGATTTTGAAAGTTTAGACCTGCATGGATGAAAAATACTCCAAAATTATCCTTCAGAATCAAAAAATTGAATCAAAGTCCTTACTCAGGGACCTTTCCTTCTGCATACTCTGTATTCCTGAATATTTTTTTGTTGTTATTGTTCTTAGAGTTAGCTTATGGACCACTCTATTCCTTATATTAAGAAGGCAAGATGAAGCTCTGATGAAAATGTGACACTTGCATTGAGTCAGACTAAGGTTGCTCTGCCTGTTAGGCTGCAAGTACTCAGAAAATGGTTTGAGGCTGCTCTTTTCAAGCTAGAGGATAGACTGTTACCTCCCACTTTGGACAGGAATGTCTTGGCTCCATTTTGATGTTATATCTATTAGGTGCAGAGTGATGAGTCTATCTTACTGCTGATTCACACAGGCTGTTCCAGCGGCAACATGTGACTGTGATTCCTCTGTGGCCCAAAGGATATTTTCCATCAGTGGTAACAGATGTTACTAATTCAGAAGGCCAGAAGAAAGAATAAAATTATGTGTACATAATGCATATAAACATTTCAGTCATATTCTTTTGACCATAGGATCAATAAATGCAAGAGTTAAAATGATGAATGCTGATGCTGTTGATGTTGTTGAAAGACACCAATGGTCAGGAAGAAATCCTACTGAATGAGGACATGCAGTAAGTTAAATTGTTGATAAAAAATAAAAAATAAACTTATTGTGATCCTACTTTTCTGAAAGACACAATAGAAATGGGTTCAAATCATCTGAAAGAGTGTATGAGAAGTGTTATGGTGACATAGTGGTGAACTAAATGATCTTAGTTCTCATTATACATGTTGGAGGGGAATGGAAGCTTGTTCCTGGAGGCCATGCTTTAAATGCAGTTCTAATAATTTGAGATGAGTCATTTAATTGCAGCCAATGCCTGGCCAAGTTTAGTACCAAAATGAGGACAAGTTGGCTGATATTCAATCCAAGCAAAATGGTGCATTGGAGGACTTACCTAACAGAAATGGCTGGTAAAAATCTCAGCCCATCTCAATCTTTGGCAGCAACTCTGTCATTTTATTACTGAGCATACCCCATCTAAATATTTTTGTCTAGACATTTATTATTGAAAATTATCTTTCTACAGTAATCATTGTTATTTATATAATCTATATGTCCACAAATGCTCAAAGAAAAAGATACCTGTTCCTTCAGCTCGACTTCCTATCTTTTCTATAATCAATCACTACTATGCAATCTTACGCACCTGAACTGTGTTGTCTTTGTCCTTGATATAAATTATTTGCTAAGAAAACCCTTGCTTAGTGTCTTTTTTTCTTTTTTTTTTGGTACAGCAATGAACTTCATAAAAATAAACTCACATTTTTGTGGATTAAGCAAAGCAAAATAGTGAGCTATTTAGGCAAAGGCAACCAATCACCTCCAGTTCCTTATATGAACAGGACCTTTGTAAAATGCTCAGGACAAGGATCATGTTTTATTCATCAGATAAAATTTGTCACTATATACACCTATGTTATTTCAAGAAATATGGGTTAAATAAGAAAAAAAATGGCTATTTGGAACTCAGCCTGAAACTCTCTGAAGTCAATGAAAACATTTCCACTAGCTCCAGTATAAGCTGGATCAGATTCAAGAGGTCCTGTGAACAAAAACATCCATGATAATATAATAAGGACTGCATCATAATGTAATCACTCAAGGGGGCTAAATTAAGATCACATAGGTGACCTAAGTTGTTGTATTTCCTCATGCTTTTGAGCACTTGATTTTGCAACCTTAACATTTTTAACATAGCTGTTTTTTCTGTGGTATTGGCAGAGTCACATTACGCTGCAATGCAAATCAGCAGATGTCTAGCTTTTAAATTTTATCTTTTTTTTTTTTTAACAGGCAACAGCTTTTCCTGCAAGTCACTGTATCTGCAGAGTTACTTTTTGAGCAATAAAAGCATTATAGACCCATGAAGCAAAGCTCTTCAAAGTCAGCTATAGTTACATGTTCTATGAGGTACTTCATGGAATATTTATTTCCATTAATATTGGAATCTAAGTGCATTGTTTATTGACAAAATGAAAGCAATGTCAAATATAGAACTGCACAGAGGAATACACTGGAATTCTGGAAATGTTCAATCTAATTCAACATTTTTGCCATACATGTATTAGGAGCAATCCCAAGTGCAAAAACTAATGTCTCTGATGTAAAACTGTCTTCCAAAAGTTTGAAAGTCTGTCATCTTTCTCCATATACTCACTTCATTAAATAGTTTACAGCTTGCAAGGGGATCACAATGTTGGAGTAACAAAATGACTGTCCTGTCAGATTGAGACAATAAAACAACCAGATTGTTATATGAATGTTTTCTCAGAGACTGTTGTTGCCACACGTAATAAATACAAATATTGAAACACCTGCATGATAAACATAATACCTTTAACAGATGTTAATCCCCTCTTGAATGTGACCAGTGGATTTAGATCACATAAATGCAACTTGCCCCCTTCAGGTCTCCTTGGAAAATCACCAATCACATGATTGTTTTTTGACCAACTGCTGAAATCTATATGCATGGTTTATCTTTTCAGCTCTTCTACTCTGAACACTTTAAAAACAATCCATAAATAAAGCAATATGTATGTATGACACTGAAGTTCATCTACCAGTTAGCTTACCTGTCTGCTGTCAGCATGAACTAGTTATATCATTTTCAGAAAAGAGTGTTCCAAGTAAAAAAAAATTCTCAAAATTGATACCCTCTGATCATACACAGCTTTTGTTGACCTCATCCAATTTAGTGGAGGCTCAGCATCTTTGAAAATTAGCTGTTAACCCTACCAAAACTCTACTGAGGTTTTAATACCCCTAGAGGAGAAGCACACACTTAAAACCCATTGGCTTAAACTTAAGCACCTGTTTGATCACTCTGTTGGAAAAGAGCCTGAATTTACATTTGTCTTTTCATCTTCAGACTGTATTTGAATGTCTTTTAGTGTAACTTAAGTTTATACAAATAGTTCTGCACCCATGTGGCCACATCACTTTTACCAAAGATGATAGTATATGTTTCTACTGTAGTGAGTGGCTTTACTCAGTGTTAAGCTATCCAATCAGTAGGGTCTGACCTGCTGGCATAACTGAAAATAAGTAATATTGATAGCAGAAAATAACTGACAAATTATTATCCATTGAAACAGAATGCCAAGGAAAACCTGTAGACTTGATTTCATGCATCAAATCAATAGCTGCATTAATTCAGAGAAAGTCACACAGAGAGAAACAGAGGCAGAATAGAGATCAGTGCGACAGAAAAATACCAATTCATCATGGAAAGGCAAAAATTTGCTTTCAAAGTTGACAGGTAAACAAAGGACATTTAATAATACGATTTTTAGAAAAATTAACAATAATTTGTTCCATCACCGTGCACCACCTAGGGACACCTAAGTTGACAAAAATGTGGAATGAGAATAATATTTCAAAACATAGAAAAGTTCAACTGGTGAAGAATTTCCCCAGAGCAATTTGTGAATGTAGATCAGGAGAAACAGATGCAGCTGTCTAGGAAGTAATGGAAGTGTTTGACAAATGGCTTCAAGTGAATCTCCAGAGTCTCTTTTGGTGACAAAGGAAGACAAATTTATGTCTTAGATGCATTTTGGAGAAGAATAACCATCATTATCAAAAATCAAGACTCAATTTATTCAGCTTCAGTTGTACTCTTGATGAAAAAATTACAGAAAAAATTGTGGTTGGTCATAATAATCAAAAGAGATCACCAAGAAGATATATTGCTTGGAAAATGACCAGCTACAGGGAAATAGCTGTTGAGTGCTCTAAGACAAAGATGGACCAAGGAAAGTTTCCAAAATTTTACAATTCAAACATGAAAAAGAAGATTTACTTGCTTAAAGGCAAAGAGAGGGACTTTCTCACTACATGTAGTTAATTCTGCAATTAAATGCCAAAAGATGAGGACATGGCACATAGGAAAACCTTTCCTATTTACTATAATGAGAAAAACTCAGCTGATTCTGCTACTTTTTTAGGATTATTAGCTCATCATAATTAAAACAGGAAAAGATGGTATGCATAAAATTTGTTCCAGCTGAGCCAATGTGGTCAAAAGAGTAAACACATTGGATGGATACATAATAGGTTAGGTGAGAGCATGGACTTTTCTAAGATAAGTTATGATATTCAGCAACTCTAATAACCTGTGCAGCAGTGTTTGGTACGTTTTTAAAGACTATTGAAGAGTAAGAATTAACTGTTCATTAACAGTTCTAAGTATTGCTGTTTGCAGGAAACTGGCAGGATTCCTTATGTCATTAAAAGATAGTAGAAAGATGCTGATGAAAACATCAGTAAGATTTACTAAAAAGACCTTTGGGCTTCATCTTAAATGAGATAATAAAAGAAGGTTCAATGAAAACAAAAAGTAGCAAATGCAAAACTGGGGAAGGGATTACTTTTTTACTCACCCTATACTTAGACTGAAGACTCAAAAATCACTTAGTTTCTTCTATGGTCAACAAGAGGCTCAAGAACCATTATGTATAAAGCCCACTGTTTTTTCAAAGAAATTTTACATTTCTTCCTTTCTTTTTTAGTTTAATCTTAATTTTTAGAACTAAAGCTCTAAGCTCAGAGTAGAGAAAGTAAACCTGCTTTGATGCAGCTTGTTCTAATCACTTTAAGAAGTTGATCAGATGGAGCAGTTATTTTCTCTGGCTTCAAAACTAGGTTTCGGGCTGTAATAACTATAGTAGACATTTTCACACTTCTTCTGTGTGCTGTCAAAAGACTAGAGTCTTGGCCCCTAGCTTCACTAGTTACCACAATTTGACCAGGATTGTCTCTTTTATTCATTATAGTACCACATAGTTTCCTTTGAATTTCTACATTCCAATTTATAGCTACATGAAAAGTTTTCTATAAATTAATAGAAAAGTTACTCATAGTAGTTTGCTCACACCACCACCCAGATATAAAGTATTTGCTCTTTTTTCTCCCCCTGACAGATTCTCATTAGATGTTATGAGCCTGATCTGAGATTCTGCCATCCCTTTTGAGGCAACAAGGCTTTGGCATCAAAATCAGATGCGATGGAGGAGTCTTGTCAGTGCCATGCTGCAGTTTGTCCTTGCAGGGAGTGGCAGGGACGGCCACAGCAGAGATGGGACATGACCAGTCCCCACAGAGCTGATCAGAGGAAGCTGAATGTAGAGTGCTTGAGTACTTCACAGCCATAAAAAATGCTGCTGCAAAGGTGTCCTGGGTTTGCGTTTTGAAAATAATGTCACTTTGCTTTACACACAGACTTGCTGTAGCTTCTGGTGCTGAAAATGGTGCCACCAGTGGGTTAGGTATCTCTGCTCAGGGCTGCATGTGTCCCTGAGGTGCCTGGGCACACATGGGCTAGCCAAGCTCATCCACTTACTTGTCTCCACCTTATAAGTGCTAAAATATCTACTTCATGAGACTGTAAGTGACTAGCATATGCCAAACCAAAAGTGATCAAAACTCCCATTGCCCTCAGTGGTGGATTATACACTGCTTGGGCCTTTTTTTACCCATCTGGACAAGCTCCAGCCTAACTGGCCCTTGTGGCTCCTGCTTGCCCAAGCCACTGAGTTTGCTTTGAGTTTCGTTAGCCTTTTGAATTTTAAAACTAAAACCTTTAAGCCTTCCTGATGCAGATCCTCACACCTGACACAAGTTCCTTGCAAGAGTCTCCAGCCACAGCACCATCAGTCTTCACAACAGCAATTGAAAACTTTTCACCTCTCTGAATACAGGTGCACTGAGAGCAGCATGGGTCACGTTAGCCAGAGCTGCTTGCCTGGGCTCTTCTGGCTACACACATCTGCATTTACCTGTTTTGTCTCATCTCATGCACAAGTGTTAAGGCTTTCAGATGACGGATTTGTTCTGTGTTTGCAGAGGGCAAAAGTGCCAGGTGACACTGCTGTGTAGCAATATTCCTAGACTATGTGGGTGGGGTAAACTATGATTAAGATTATGAGTAACAACAAGCAAATAGCCTTAATATGTTAAAAACAACCTTAATCATTTTCATTCCTAAGCCCTGTTTTCACATTATATTTATGCACTAAGGTTTCAGCTGAGCTTATGTTATTTAGGCATTTCTGAAAAGTCTACACTTTAATGGGTTCAAATGACTAAGTTGAAAATGAAATTTCAGTAATTAAAGTGCATGTAAGGAGAGGTGTTTCATTTAGGGTTTTGTTTGTTTGCTTTCATCTAAAGGCCTCCACTGTTTTTGTATCTTTTCTATAAACAGGATAATATAAAATCATCTAGTTACAGAAGAAATGAAAAGTTGAATGATTCTTTATATTTATATGGCCTTAAAACATGCTGCAGAATTGTATTTATTGCTCAGAACAAAAAAAAAAAACAACAATAAAACATCTTATTGAGTAGACGATTATATGGTATTACAAAAATCTGCCTTCCAGTGGAATCCTTTGGCCTGCATATGTACAATACTGTAAATCTTGTTAAATATTTGTTTCAGAAATTATCCAGAAGGATGAACAGATTGGTTTTCCAGACCTAAATCATTTCAACACCAAATAGTACTCTGGAGAAAACTGTGTTTCTCTTCTTGTTTGCAGACACATTAAGATCATGCATTGAGCTGCAGCAATTCAGATTTCTCGTCCCTTTGCTGGTTTGAAAGGGACAAGATGGAAAAGACACAGCTTTGAGAGACTACCTAAATAAAAGCAAATTTAAGGAACTAATGAATAAATTTCATTAATTCTGAACTTAGTGACAGGCTTTCTAGACTGTGGATTTGCATGAATTTGAAAACTTGAAGAAGGACAAATTTAAAGGGAATCTAAGAGTTTTTCATTAATAAAATAGCTTGCAAAGGTTTTGGTTTCTTTATAAAATAAAACATTTTCCTATATTTTTGCAAAAAAAGTCAGCAAAACCTGTATTTTTCTCATAAACTTGTCAAAATGTCAGGTCAGCATTTTACAAAGGAAAATTTTTCAGCTATAAAAATTTCAACTTGTAAGTTGTTTATAATTTAATACCTCCATTTAATCGTGTTCTGATTAATTTCCCAAAAGCATTTTCTGCTCTGTTCTGAACTCACTGTTTCAATAGTTTCTATGGCTGTGATTTTTAAAATACTATAATATGTATTTCTTCAACTAAAAGTAGTGTTTTTCACAAGTGCACTGGCAGAATATCCCATGTGATATACCTTCCTACTAAAGACAATACATACTTACAACTTAGGCACTTAATGCTGTGCCTTAATTCGCTGGTGAAAGCCTGATGCCATACTTTTCCTGTTTGTACTGCAGACTCCCACCCAAAGCAGCATGCTTGCCAAAGACGATATTCACAGATCTTTAACAGAAGAAAGAAAAAAAGCTACATTACATCAGAGCACATTAAAAACTGAAGAGTAAGGAGTGGTTTTTCTCACTTCTGTCATTCATAACATGCATCAAATACAATTATGTATGTGTATACTCACCAGTAACACTTTATAACTGCAGTTTTACCAGACTTCTAAGGCCTAGAAGTACTGATTAAATTTAGGCTGGTTTTATGTAGGTTGATCAACTTTAACAAATTTATTTTTTAAATATGGGAGCCTGATTCTGCTTCATCTCTGGCAAAGATGAGGAGTTATCTCCAGCATTGTCAAGTATGAACGTATTGTACAGCTGTTATAAGACCAAACTTAGACCTGTTATCATGTCTACTAGATTAAGTTATCCTGAAACGCTAAATTAAAAGTTAGAGGTCAATATAAATTTTCTAGAGATTTATATTCCTTTAATGCAGGCATCCAGCTAGAGTGCTAGGTAATGGACACTAGTGCCTGTTTATATATGTTAACATTTAGTACAAGGAAAGTTTAGTGTGAAACATCTTTTTCTTCATGGAAGAAAAAGAAACATCACTTCAGTTGGCAAGTCACTTCCTTGTCTTCAAAAGGTTTTGGAGCTTGGTTGGTTTGGTTTGGTTTCTGACAGGATCACTTTAAGAGAATAACAGTAATAAATGCCTCAAGAGAAATCTGCAAGTGCAGTATAGAATTGTGGAATCTATAGAAAAGAGGAAAGAGAAATTTCCAAACACAGTCATTTATTCTGTCATTTACACTCTAAGCCTCTTTAGACAGCAAATAAACAAATAAACCATTTGCATTTAGGGCCTACTTCTGAAAAAGAACTGTATTATTTAGAAAGACCTTAAAAGCCATGTGGAAAGGTAGATTTTATGCATCTTTAAAAAAAAAAAAAAAGAGTTCAACACCTATTTGTCAAAACTCTCATTTCCTATTAAGTAAATGAAATTGAATTGTCGGTGTTACAGTGGTTTAGTGGATTTCTCCTCCTCTAAATGAACACAACCTGCTGGATCCAGCAAATTCATTAAAAACACGCTTTTACAGGGTAGGAGGCTTTAGGAGCTGCACAAACCCATCAGACATTTTATGAGTTTTCAGACCAGTTTCATTCACAGGGTGCGAGTGAATATCTCCCAGTTCCCAGAGAGCCTCCCTTCACAAATAAAAAGAACAGAGATAAGTTGAGAGACATGCAAGGTAAGCATAAAATATAATTAAAACATACTTGCATTCTCAGTCTATTGCAGCTGTTAATCTTACTGATTAGCAGTTCTTCCATCTCTGAGTCCTCGCAGAGGTCTACTCGGAGTCTAAGCCTAAAATCACTCAAGGATGATTTCAATCATGCCAGTAAGCAAATATTCAGATATAATTCCATACAGGCTGAAGACCAGCAAACCTACATTATGAAGTGATAAAACATGTATCTACTTCAAACCTATTAAATTTGTGGGGTCATTTACATATATGTTAAATGCATACTATATACACTCACTGGATCAACATTGGCATTCTTTTTACATGCAGGAGATTCAAAAACCAAGACAAGTGAAGTAGGCTGCTAAGTACGGGTTTCATCCACTTGATATCTGCAAGATACACTTTGTGGCCAGAAAGTAAAAATAAAAACCAGGTAAATTCTGTGTTACTGCACTAATATCTGACAGCTGACCATAATTTTCTACTTACATCCCAGTTCACATAAGTGTTAAATATCAGTCCTGCCTGTGTTTTATGAACTTTACTCATAACGATTACAGATGGTACTAAAACCAAGACTATTGTTTTGTTCTTTACATTCCTTTTCTAGTACATGTGGGTTATACATCTGTAGGAAAAGCATGGCAAGGTAAAAAACTCTTGGCCAAAAAGATGTAGAAAACAGGTGCTTGAATATTTCAATAAAGATGGGCTGACCACATAGTACAAGATGCTCCTGAATTCTCATGTTCCCCTCCCCCATTTCTGTCTGACATTTCTGTATTATACAAGTTTATTGTCCTACATTGAGTCTTTCTAGGTGTGGCAGCTCTCTAGCCAGTGTTAGGAAAGCTATTGGTGAATCACTGCCCAAAACGCCCATATCATATGATGGTGGTCTTGACAACTGATCACTCCTTCCACATGCTTCCTCCATCACCCCAGGCTGAAGCATCCTAGGTTCTTTTGTTTCTCTTTATGGAGAACTGGAGCAAGTTGTTCCCTTCTTATCCTCAGGATGAGTCTCCCCCTCTCTCTGCAGTAATGCATCTGGTGTAGGAAAAGTGCCTCAGTTCCTGCTAAGCATTATGAAGGGAGGGGGCAATGAGCGAGTTTCCCTTCCAGATCCTTATTTGTTATTTCAAATATTCAGTTGCAAAATTCTAAAGCTATTTATACACTTCTTGATGTACCAGTCTTCAAGGGCAGTCACAGGACACACCTTAGAAAGTGCAGTTATATGGCAAATCTCGTACATGGGAGTTTGGCTCATAGCTGGGTTTACATGCTGGTTTGAAATGTTCTGTTTGGGGGAAGTAGACTCTCTCTGAAGGGTTTTGTGCTGGTTCAGCTACCTGCCTCCCCAGATGTCATGTGTCTGCCAGGTCCCACCACATTTTGCTATCCAGGGCTGCCATTTGCACTTTTCATGCACTAATCTTCTGTTCACATGGGGATTGTTTAATCCATTCCCAGACAGGATATTGGGACACCTCTCCGATGGCTTCACCATCCTTGCTTTCCTGGGATGGGAACAGGATGCAGCTCAGGAACACACTGAAGGATCTCTGTGTGGTTTCAAGGAATTTTATCCCATGTCTTGTTTCAAAGACTTGTTTCACACTGTAAGAATGCTTAAGATTTCAGGAATATTTCAGTGGTTGCTGAAATCAAAACCTTACAGATAAGAGAATACAGATAGCCACCGATTAAGTTAAATGCCAAACACACAGAAAAGGTCCACCCAGACATTTCTGGGTACGTGGATTTATGCCTTCATACACACCTACTAAAGAATGTTTTGCACTCACAGTTCTGAAAACCATGCCCAGGTATTTGTTTGCACATATATGGCCATGGATGTCCTCACAGCATAAACATTTGTATTTGCAAGATGGCCCTTGGATAGTAAAAATTTTTACAGTTCATGTCTTCTCTGTCCTAAGTTATTTAAGTTTTGAAAGTTCATGACTCTAATTTCGCAATTTTTTACTACTGTATGAATGATTTTACCACCGTAGCAAATGTTTCCAATATTTTTTCAAACACAAAACCACCAAGCAATCTTTGTATTTACTATGCTTTTCTTTAATACATAAATCAAAAGACAATAATAAGCCTAATGTCAAAAAAAAATTTTGACACTTCATATATTAAATAAAAGCAGCCGATAAACAGTTTAGATGAAATTATGGCTTGAAATGTAGTTCCCAAGAGGACTGTGGTTCATAAATTGTTTTTATACTGCCTCTGTCATTGTTGATTTGAGATTTGCACAAGACACCCACGGTCATTACCAGTGCTACCATTGCTTAACCTGTCTTTGCTCTGACTGATATTTAGACACATGGAGACTACCAACCATCTATTTCTGTGAAAAATGCGTTGTTTGGTTGTCATCACATGTGTAGCATGTTGCCTTCTATTTGAAAGCTTGACACATAATAAAAAAATTGGAAGAAAATCAGCCTTTAGGTTTTGACTGTGCCTGAATTGCAGAAGCTTCTGTAGCTACTTTGAGTATTAAAGGGGAAGGTGTTTTCAAATTGGTACAAAAAACATTTAGTATTTGATTGGTAATTGACCTAATCTTATTGACTCACAAAGGTGAACCATTTTAAGCTCATCAGTTCTATATTGCATCACAGCTTTCAAATTGCTCTGAAAGCCATACTTTTCTTTCATGCTTAATCTTTTACTATAGCTAAATATGACCACACAAATCACTGCCTCAAAGATTCTGGTCTGTTTATTCCCAGAATATTTATATTTACTTGGAAATTAATATGCCAGTGTTCACCTTAATCATGGGAAACGGGGAATAGTTCATGTGGTACTACTAACCATTATGATCTACAACAAGGTTCAGAACAAGAACTTTGTTTCTTATTCATTTCTGGTGAAAGAAAGTGTTTTTCAAAATACTTAAGATTATGTAATATTGCACCTTTCACATTAAGGTCTTGGTCCTTCAAAATTGCACTCTCCATGAAAATATTTTCCTCTCATAGGAACAGAATGGTCCATTGAGCTGTGCTCTCCATTATTTCACCAATGAATACTTCAAAATAGAGTTAAAAAGGAGTTAACTCAAGCATTCCCCATAGAAATATTCTAATAACAATGAATTATAAATAAAACATCCATGGACGAATCTAGCAAGATGATAAATTTATTAAGTGTACCACTTGGGTTTTTATAGGTCAAGGTACCCTCTCTCTACAAAGCAAAGGTGGTAAGCTTCTCAAAGTGCCCTTAATCATTATGCTAACTATGTGACAGCACATTTGCTGAAAGCTGTACAAATGGAGCATTGTACCTGAATAGCAACTATATGCTTTCAGCACAAACAAAACTAATAGATTTGAAGAGAGACTTTATGCCTTCACCAGCAACTAGTCTTTAAAGTATATACATCCTTAGCACAAATCCTCATGATGAAGTATGTGCAAGCTTAGCTCTTTAAAAGAGTGTATATGAAAGAGAGTCTACATAGCCCAGCAGATTTCCTATTCGCTGTGCTTTCAGTTCACTCTCCTAACACCTCTATACAGAAATTTCACAGCAATACACATCCATTTGAAGAAACTAGTATTCTATCCAAAATAAACCATAAATATATTCCCATTCCTCTACCCATGACATTTGTTGCCATTGTTTTGTAGGGAACTGTATTTCTAGCTGATAGCACCATTTTTTTTCTTCCTAACAATTTGTACTAGTAAGTGCCCCGACACTGCAGAAAAAGAGTAGAAGCTGGCCAGCAGCTAGCAGGCTAGATTTGTAAAGTGAGCCTTGAGCATGGTGTGCATACCATGCTGTGGAGCCAAACAGAGAAATACAAACACCTATTGCGCTCATACAAATAATGAATTTGTGTGAGGGAGATTCACACCAATAAATTGGGTACATAAGCATAACACATGTAATAACAGAAAACACCTAACCTGTACTATTTGTCAGGGAAGATTGACATTGCCTCTTTTTTTTTTTTTTCTTTATGTATTTTAAGTATAATGGAAAGGCTGCTGCTTTACTTCCAATGCTGTTAAAGCACATAATTCACCCCCCTGAAACCACAGGCTTTTCCTTATTTTCTTTTTACTTTCCTTTTTTTTTAGGGGTGGGTGTAGAACTAATCATCCACTGAAGGGTTTATCCTTTTATGGTATTAGGAGCTGAGCTCACATTTGGGCTGTGTTCCAAAGAAACATATTTCTGGAGGGCCATTAAACTTGCAGTAGGCATTAGCATTGATAGCATGTTGATCTAGCTTCTGTCCTCTCTAAAGTACCCTCATTAAAGTGACTAACAACCTTTCCTTCATCAGTTCACACTGCTTTTTACTGAAATCCTGGCTACCTTCAGCATATGGGATCAAACTCTTCTTCTTAAACTTTTGAGCTTCTCAGAGCTTCCTTCACTTTTCTCTCTCGTAGACAGGTAACTATTCTCATTGCTTCCTCCCCTTTTCTTTCTTCCTGTAAAAAGAGAAATACACTGATATTTGGAGCATATCCAGACCAACACTGTATTCAGTGCTCAGGACAGAAACCAGGAGAATTTTAGCTGCCTCAAATCTAAGCCAGAAATTCAGAAATCCTGCTCTTGAGCACAGCCTAATTCTGGATGCTCCTATATTCAGACAGCACTAAGTCTACTGTAGACCAGGATTTCACCTCAGAGGTGTGTTTTCTGCTTGAAGGTACCCTAATTTAAGCTAATAGTGGCTGTTTGCCCCCTGCCTGGCCTTCTGTACAGAGCAATCAGTGAGGGCTACTCAAGAACCAGGTACCAGTTTTTCCCCACTCAATAAGCCATCAGCATATGTACAGAAGGGTAAGACACTGATGAATGAGACCAATAGCTCTCAGCAACTCTGGTCCTTCCCTGTACTCCTCTGGACTTTCAGGTTTGGTAACACTGCTGGGACTGTGTTGTTCTCCCCTGACCCCTGCACGCCTTCAGTACTGACAAGGTCAATCCCCAGTCTGACAAAGACATGAAGATATCCTGGAGGAAGCAGAGACGAGTCTGCATACACCCAAAAAGAATTAAGTCAACCAGGCTGCTGGAGAAGCAATAGGAACTGATCATGGGGGGGTCTGGTGCATGGGAACAAGATTAGCATTGGTGACAGAGGACACGCCTGCCTTGCTTCTAGAGATTAAATGTGCACAAAACTAGACATGTTTTATTTCTGTGTTGTCCTCTCTGTTTTGTCATTTTTCTTGATTATTCCATTACATTCATAGTTATTTGTCATCCCTGTCATTCTTTGTCCTATAAGGTTTTCTCAGGCAAACCATAGCCCAAAACTCAGGTCCAATTCCTCCATCTTTCCTTGTGACTACCTAAAGCTTTCTCCAAATATCCTGATCTTATCTTCCTTCACTCTATACAGTCCCTCACACTGAAAATTATCATGGTTAACCTGCCTGGTAATCAGCTTTTCTAAGTTTTCCAGACAGGGTCATCTGTTCAACATTTCCAAGTTAGGTTTCTGGCATCAAAGTATGCATAACATAACTCTTCACTGTAGTGAAGCTGAACCCCTGCATCCCTCCATAGCTTAGAGCACAGTTTCTTGACATCAGAAAAGAAGCCTGCTAACAGCCCACCTCAGCTCTTCACTTAAAAGGTTAAGATTCAGTTGTTGAAATTTCTTCTCGGTGCACTTAAAGATTAATTATTGCCAATGGGCTAAAAAAAAATATTAGCCACAGAAGAGGTATTCTAAATTGTTTTCTTTTGATGTCAGTTAATGACTTAATTTTTTCAAGGGCTTATGAGAAATGGATTGCTTATTCTGGAACATGTATATAAAGTGACTTGCCTACATGTGGAACACACAGAAAGAAAAGACTTTTCACATAGTCAAAGTAGAAACATGTCTGACCTACATTTGGTGCGTTTCTTACCTATTCTTCCTGTGTGAGGCTTAGTATGGCATTACCTACTTTTATTTTTAAGATTTTGTTTTGTTTTGTTTTTAGAAAAGCAGCTGAGGAATGTAGACACATTCACAACTAAAACAACCTCTTTTTATTCCTGACTACTTTAACTCTGTTCTCTGAGAACAGTCCCTTGAGCCAAGGTTTATAGTCAATCGCCAAAAAAAGTGGGGGGTCCATTACCTTCCTCTTTTAATTGTAGGGCAGAGGCCTTTAACTTTCCACAAGGCTTTAGTAGGAATTTCTTCTGGGCAGAATTTCCTTGAACCTGGTAATCAAGACCACAGGATATGTGTTAATTGTCTTTGACATGCAGAATTATCTGCATTTACCCAAGCTAATAACATCATCCCAGACATACTGGGTTTTAAACACATGGTTTAAAATCAACTAAAAATTCAACTGTTATTCAAATAATGCAAAGATTGACAAACACTAGGAAAACTGAAAGAAATTAAGAGAAATATGCAACTTCATCCTTAATTCACCCTGTTTGAATTCTATTCCCTGCAAGACTAACACAGCTTAGGAAATCACTCCTGTTTATAGTTCCTGTTCTACTAAGACACAATTGCATTGATTAAACATCACACTGCAGTCTTAATTTTGAATGAGTTTTCTTCTCTGTGCTAAAGTCAATAATCTTAATGATATGTACAACATTTTCATTTCTCTCAACATGTTCTTTTCTCAGTGTTTAGCTGTACAAAATGTTAGAAAGAAAAAAAAAATAAAGGAAGTGCCTTGTGGAAAATTAAGGGTAGAAATGTGTGGTGGGTTTACCTTGGCTGGGTGCCAGGTGCCTACCCCTAGTCCCTCTATCACTCCCCTGCCCCAAACCTCCGTCAGCAAGGCAAGAGGGGAGAGAGTAAGATGGAAAGGAAGAACCCGTGGGTTATGATAAAAAGCAGTTTTAATAAACAACAGAGAAATTNCTGATAGTCATAACATGGGTGTGTGTTATCAACAGTCTCTGGCTCCCGGTACTGCAGCATGAAGGCTGTATGGGGAAAATCAGCTCAGCCAGACCCACTACAAAATGACTGGGTATGGTGGTTCTGAATCAAAGAATCTGTAAGCATTTTTAGAGCTTTAACAATTTTTTAAGTGTTTGTATGACTTCTACTTTGAAAGAACATCATAGCTGGTAAATGTTAACTAGATATGAGTAAGCAATAGGTAAAACAATTTGACACAGTTCCATTTAATTTTCTCATTATAATTTATCCTCAAAACAAGATGAGATTGACAAACAATATTCATTGATCAAAATTACTTATTAATATTTCCTTAAAATTCATAACTCATTTTCATTACCCATTACTTAGCAGGTTTTCCACATGTAGTATTTAAGAGACAAAACTCTAAGCTAGTATGGTTGGGCACCAATAGTATTTTCATGACCAAACTACATAATTTGATATGAATAACATCTTTTTGTTTTCTAATTTATTCTATTTGCTAAAGATACCTATTTTCTTTGCTCTGTCTCCTCACTCTTACTTAACTCTTAAGCTCTGTCTTATACTATTTTTGTGGTGCACAGGCATAAATATTCCATTTTTCATACTGCAATAAGCCTTCACTTAGTAGCATTACTATGTCTTATTTATTAAGTAGTAATAATGTGTCTCATAAGGTGATACAAATTTTCAGAATTAGTTTATTCTGACATAGTTTTGACATTCAGATCCAAAATGTTGTGAACATTCAATAACTCTTACTTGAAAAGCTGTCTTTCAGCAAATGTTCTTTATTAGAACATCCACTGGAAAATGATAGCTCAATGTGGAGACGGTGTAATGGGTCTGTGTGTCTCTATAGCCACAGCTTCCATCCAGAGTTAACTGAAAGATAATTAACAGGCTCAATATTCATTCATGTAAACATCAAAGCAAATAATCATGGAAAAAATCATGGCAATAGTAGTTGCATCTTGCTAATAATTACAATGCTGTACTGCCCTACCCAGTGTCTTTTCCCCTGCTTTAAATCAACTGGATGGAGGACAGTACACCTTGCTGTTATTAAGTCCCTACCACACTGCATCATTATGCTGTGAAAGGTGACAGCTGAAAGCCTAATGAATGGATATCAAATGCATATTGAAGATGACAGTATGAAGATGATAGAATAGTGTGAAGCTGAAGATAACAGGACAGTAAATTCAAGGAAAAAATTCTGAGATTTTTTTTTATTAGCAAATGCTGTTTATTAACAAAAATAAATTGATTGTAGAATGTGAGTGATTTTAGGCAAAAAAATTGGAATGTAAATAAGAATGGATGTAAATGTCTCCTAAACTACATCAGGCTCTGCTGAGGTGCAGCCTCACCAGGAGCTGACTTGGCTGGACACTGCTAAGCCCTGGTGGGAATGAATGTCTTGTCCTTCCATATAAGCTTTCCAGCTATAACTGAGCTCTGTATTCCAATCCTTCCTCATTCATATCAGAAGTAGACAGACTGTCCTGACATGCCTGCCACAGTTGTTGGTAGAACTGGCCGGGAAAGGAGGTGACAGTACCCACCTGAGAACTGAAGGGATAAGGGGAATGAGAATGGACTAACACACTTTGCC
Organism: Brachypteracias leptosomus; assembly: GCA_013401335.1. NCBI lineage: Eukaryota > Metazoa > Chordata > Aves > Coraciiformes > Brachypteraciidae > Brachypteracias > Brachypteracias leptosomus. Next base: position 144,623 of record VYZX01019533.1, on the reverse strand, counting down.
CTCTGCCTCCTTCCCCCCCCCCCTTTTTTTTTTCCTTCCTCTCATGATGGAGTTGCTTGACCTGGCAGCTCCTTGCTTCACTGCCTTCAGATGTCTCTAAACTTTCCTTTGAAGCAGTGAAAATCACGCCATGAATCCCAGCAGTGATGAGACACAAGTGCAGACAGACAGAACAAGAAGTCATACTACCAGTCCTGTGCAACAAAAGGCTCTCCCAGGTCAAAGAGGTGGGCATGCTTTTCAGCAGGTATAACTAATGGGCAAAACCTTCAATTAAAAGCAGAAATTGCCCCCTGGATCACAGTGCTAAGAGTAGTAATCATCTCTCACAGTACTGGCCCCTCTGCCTTCAAGACCTAGCCTTTGGCGCCTAAAGTGATCCCAGCAGAAGGTGACACTGTCTTCACTCTCTGTCAGAAGCACAGACATTTTTGCTTTTGTTTGGTCAACTTCCTATTCAGTCATCATCCTGGGGTTTTACCCTCCTGTAAATTTGGTATATGCTAATAAGAGGTAATTAAAAAAATGGCCCCAGATCCATCTGCATCTTGAAACTTCTATTATTTCAGCACACAGCCTTGAAAGGTATGGGTAGCAGGGCTCTACCCGCTTGTTTTTATGTGCAGTAGTACATGACTTTACACTGTGGTGATTGTAGTTATAAATTGAGGAATGAACGTCTTGAAGACAGTAGAAGCATTTTAGGGACACAGTAAGGGGCACCAGGGGAACAAACATTTTCAGAAAGATTTCTACAAGTAAATTAAAGTTGGGAGAAAACACTTCAAACTGTAACTTCCATTATCAATTAGTTTTCTTCATTTGTAACATCAAAGTTCAAGGATAAAGCAACTGGAATAAAAACAATCAATGTTTGTTTTTTACCAGTGTTTTATATCCAATTAAATATCTTTGCTGCTATTTACATAGTTGAATGGCACTACATTTACACCATGCAATTTTGTGTTATTTCTATGTAAATATTTCTTTAAAGCCAGATGTAAGTTTAAATTAGTTGTGAAAGAAACACTAAAATAAAATAAACTTCCATTTGGGGATGATCACAAATTACGCTGAAACAGAAGAGCAAGCTTGTTAAAATACAAAGTGAAAAGTAAACAATATTAAACCAAGCTGAATAAATGAGAAAAAATAACACACAAGGATGCCTTTAAATAGGTTTACCTTATTGCAATAGATTCTGAGGATTACAAGTAAATTAAAATACAATAGGAGTTTTAATTTAAGCAGCATGAAGTGACATTGTAGTTTAAAATAAAAGCTTGTTGCATATACCTACAAGGTTTGAAATTCCTATAGTACAGCCGAAAGCAGAATTTACCTTCTTCCTTTAATTCTAGTTAAATCGTAAATGCTAATTTCATTCTTCCATCCTGTTTCCTCCTTGAAATCCACTGCCAAAGCACACAATCCCTCAGAACCATGCCAAATTCTACATCATTTAAAAGTAAACTTTAAGAAAAAGAATGGAAAAGCATAATCTCAAAACAACTAGCTCATAACCTCCCTTCACTCTTGTTTGTCTGACATCATGCTTCTGTCTCAACTGCAATCTTGTACCTAATTTAGACAGAAAAATCCTCAGTGGTAACCATGGTTGTATTCCTTCCTTTTTTTCCATTCCATGAATGATGTTATGTACAAATAATTAACCAGGTCTTTCAAGCTGTACATTTCCAAGTTCTGCATAAGTCTTGGGGAACTGCAGGTGTTGAGAAACAAAATCTTCATCAGTTTGAGCTTTTTAGAGGGTATGTCTTCAAACCACTTTATCTGGATGATTTAATTAATCACACAGTAGCTGGATGTTCATTTCCATGTGTCCCTGGCATTCAGGTTTCCAATGATCATATAATAGTATCCATAGAACAGTTATCAATGTTTTGTTTTGCAAACAGAAATGTCGAGCAAATGGAGTTCTGAAGAGATCTGCGCACAGACTGATTCTTGTCAATGCCTTCATGAATGATCCCAGTGATAAACTACAGAATATGCATAAATTTAATACATAAATTTTATACATAAATGACAGCATCAAGCTAGTAAGAACTCCATGTAGGTGGAAGAGAAAGACTGGAATTCAAAATTATATTGATAAAATGGAGAAGTCATTGGGAAAAACATAGACAGTTACATTTTCTGGAGTAATCGTCTGCATAGTAAGATGAAGAGATTGGGAAAAAGAGAGATTTGGGAAAAAATTACTGGTTATTATGGAACACAGGCTAAACATAGAGCATTAAAGAAGCAGTTATTAGGAGATATTAACAGACATATAGGCTATAAGATAAGTGAGGCAAATCTTTGATTCCACTCAATGCAGGAGAGGTCTAGGTGCCCTACTATGTCCAGTCTTAGCCACACAATTTCAAGAAAGGTACAGCTAAATTAAAGAGCCAGCAAAACACATTAGATGTTTAAGTGTAATTTTTAAAAAAAGTAATTTTCTGGTGTAAAGAGTGCTAAACAGGAACATGCTAATCAAATATGTTGAAGTCAGCTATAAAGAAGAAAAGAATAAATTACTTTCCATGTTGATGGTAACTAGAAGACACAACAAGCTTCAGCAGCAACAGCAGAAGACTTAGCAAAGATTAAGGAACAATTTTTGTCAATAAGAATGAAATAATGAAATAAATCACCCGGAGAAGAAAGAAAACTTCTCTGGAAATCTGTGAAAATACAAAACTCTGCCAGATATGCTGTTGACAGATGATTACACCTTGCAGCAAAAGGTGAAATATATTCCTCTTCAGACATCATCTAGCCTTTTGTTTTCTCTAGCTTCTTTTAGTCTTTGCAATGTAAGATGAGATATCTTGACAAAATAACTTTAATATTGACAGCCTTGGAGTCTCATCTTTCGTTCTGAAAACACTTTGACTTTATTTGAAAATAGAAGGATCATTTTGTCATGCCAACAGCCTAGTCAGCATATTCATACTGAAGAAAAATAAGTTAGTTATCATTTTCTGATTATGCCACCATCCATCCAACACACTTCTTCAGCTACCTTTCTGTCCCTTTATTAGTATGAATTTTGACCAGGCCCTCTGCACAGAGTCAGCCTCTGCTCAGAAGAATGCTCTCTAGAAAGGGAAGTCACTTGATTTCATCTTATTATTAAGGTGCGCTCTCACATAGGTGAGAGGTTAATGATACTCACCAAATTATACCAAAATTTCTTTAGGGAAGAGTTTCCTCTTAGACGTACAAGAACAGCTACAAAAAAGAATGACAATGATTGATCTCACCACTCAGCAGTGTCGGCAAAGCTACAAACATATATTGTTTTTACTCCTCTGGGAGTTATTTATTGAGCAAAGGGAGGGTGGACAGCACTTGCTTTGAAGTCAAACATCTTGCTTGGATAAGGAGATACGTTACATGAAACAAAGGTAATAAAAATACAAAATGCTTTATTAAATCTTCTTTATCACTATATTGTGTTCCAATAGTATGATCTAATTAAAGATGTATATGAACCTCTTTTCATCTGAGGATTACTTCAGAGGCCTTCATTTATTCTGAAACAAACACACTGCTGAAAAGTTTCCAAGATTTCCAGTGATGTATTCTTTCCATTTTCTCTAATAGGTGTTGATGTTTTAACCACCTCTTCAAGATATGTTGTGGAGGAGGCAAAAAGGACTGCACTTTTTGAAAGGAAGAGACAAATTATTTCTTTATTACCAAAGCATCAAGAAATGTACTGGTTAGTCATTTAATATAGCAAAACTCCGTAAGTTGTATAGACATATAGTGGATAGCTCTTATAGTGTATCTTATTACTTACAAGTAGTTTACTTCAGCTCTTTCCTTCATATGCAAGAGGTGCAACATCAGATGTTTTAAAGATACCTTGCACCAGATGTCGTTATGAAAATTTGGTTCCTATGCATTTCCCTTAAGATTAGCATGACTTCCAAATAAGGTGGATGGAGGTGTTACTAATTTTTCTTAGGATGGTGCTAGAGGAAAATATTTTGTGGGCTACAGCCGTTACCTTTTTCCTGAACCACTCCACTAATTTTCTCCCAATACTTGTAGTTGGCTTAGTCCTGAAATAATACTATTTTAATTACAAAATCTACTTCAACAAAGTTTGTTTCCATTTCCTGGTGTCATGTGTGCTATCTCATATTTAGTAAAAGTTCATTGTATAAAGCTTACAAATTTATTTGCTTAGATATGCTATTTTTCAAGTCTCTAATAGTAAGAATTGGATGACAAATTCAGCTATTGCTACCTACATCTCAGTAATTTGTATGCAATTGAACTGTAAGGCTTGCATGGGAAGCCTGAGTACATATTCTGTAGTGAAAGTTTTGAAGGTGTTTTGTAAAAAGTTTTGCATTGCTCAGAATTTCATTGAATTAGACCTAGAGGAGATTGCTCCCTATTTGGAAACAAACATTTAATTGAAGGGATATTTGTCATTTTTCTTCATTTCTTTGGCTCTTAAATTATTCGCTTCCACACATAGTTCCTTCCTGTTACTCTATAATTGCTTTTGTTTTGTTTGATGCATTCAACAGTTGTCCCTGTTTATGTGTATGAAGATTCCTTACTGAGAACATAACTTGAGTGTAGTTTTTATTTGCTTATGCTCACAAGTATGTTCCTAATTCCCTTGTCACCTTTACCAGCTGACATCAATCCTGCCTTAAATCCTTTACTCTTCCTTTGTAACCATGTATGAAGTGACTGTAGTACAAAAAAAAAACCTTGACATACACAAGTACTTTTGTTCTTATTGATATTACATATCCAAGATCTCTGCTCCTTCTGCGAAGTCCTCTCAGTGGATTCCTTGTGGTTGTACCTTGTACTCCTCCTTACAATCAAACAGAGCTCAGATTTGACAAACTTGGGCCCCCATCCAAGACCATCTGTTTTATCAGGCCTTTTATCAACTCTTATTAAGCCATTAATTTAGAGCGGAAAACAGGGATGCATTATTAACTTCTGTAGTCTGAAGAAAGACAAAACCATTTTCTGCTTGAAATGTTATAATATAACCATGTGCTAAGGCAATTGGAGCTCTTACAAACAGCTTTTAAATAACGTAAATTAAAGCTTACCTACAGAATGTGTAAAGCAAAATAACTTTCAAGAAAAAAACTATTAAATGGACTGCTGAAGTCAAAGGAGGGGATACATTTTTCAGGATGGGGAGTTGCATACTTGTATTTCAAAATTGTATTAGAAATTACTCGTAATAAAAATTTAAGCTATATATTGAGCTTTTGGGGAGAATGAGCTGCAAATAACATCTACATTAGACTAAGAAAGAAAGTCGTTCTACAGAAGTGTAAATAATGTATGAGTCGAATGGAACTTCTGTAGTATCTAATTTTATATAGTACTTCTGATAACTGAAAAAAAATAAAGCCTAGCAATATTTAGATTATACTGAAATGAGCTGACAGATTTTTTAGCAGAAAGTTACAACAGTAGCAATTTCACACTGTTAACTCCTAAGCAGGTGAAATTCCAATAAGTCACAATAAGAACTGAGAGATTCTGTCGCAAAAAACGAGTTCACAGTCATCTATGACAAACGGGGAGCTTCAATATCTTTCTTTTAGATACAGAATCACATCCTGTATCCACATTTAAAGTAAACTTCTATTTTTCTTTTCCTGTGCCCATTACCCTATGCATGCTCACGATTTAAACGTGTACTCTTTTTCTTAATTAATGTCTCAATGGGTCCTGAAGCATAAACCAAGGTCTCTCTCCAAACTTCTACAGTAGGCCCCTTTCAATTATGACATGTATAAATTGAATCTTAGTCATTAAGATGGATCATATCTTCAAACACTGAAGGACACTGTACTATATACAGCAATCCTGTCTGTGCTGCTTCTTACCAAGTTGCCATGCCTTCATCCAGCTGGCCTGATGAACCATCTAGATTTCAACAGAATTGCCTATTTATTTCTGCAAACATTTTATGGCCTTCTATTATTAAAACATTGTAAACCTCAGTCAGTGAAATGTTAAACAATTATTAACACAGATAAAGAGTTCCCAACTGGTACTGATATTCATCAGAATGGCAGGTTCAAAGACATTGAAGAACCTCAGTACATTTGACCTGTAATATGAGAACAGCAGTTCCAGGAAAAATAATCCCATCTCTTACTAGTAGAACTGCTCATCATACATTTATTGCAGTCAGTACCAAATTTATATTGTATCTCACAGATATGTGAAGAAAAGCAGTTAATGTCACAAAATGGTTCCAACTGTAAAGAAGTTGAGAAATATCTTTTAAAGGGGAAGACTAAAAGAACCTGATCCAGGTCCAATGACCACATAATCAAAGACACAGAAGTGGCAAAAGATTGAGCAACAGATTAGCAAATCCTGAGCTAAGATTAATGCTGGGAGACAGGTCAAGATGGCATTCCTTTGAGAACATTAAGGACCTCAGCAGCATCTACAACAAACCAGGTTAATTCAGACAGCTATTAAAGCTCAGAAATAGAAAATAACCAATGCCTCTTGTTCATGGTATGCTGGCATTGGATCTTTATCATTGGATGTATGAGAGGTGAAGGAGAGAAAAGTCAAGTTCATAACTAGCCTAGGAGAAGTAAACACATGCATTTGCATATGTCCTTGTGTACTCAGCTCTCAACACATACCTGGAATACTCTCTATATATGGCAAAAATGGGAAATCTGTATATATGAAAATATATCACACTTCTGAAAGCTGAAGAAGAGAAGGGGTTTTCATCAGACCACCTAAAAAAGACAATGAAGGTTCTCCAAGATCTTAAAGTATTTTTAAGGAAAGACTTCCTCTCTACAGTCTAAGCATTGTTCATTTTTCTTTCAGTGAAGGGATGGTAGGTCAGCTTGCCCAGGAATAGACTCTTCCTATAGAATACCACAGATCTGGATGCCTTTTCTTCCTCCCTGGATACTATTGTTTTCCAGCAGAAAGATGCTGGTCATTCTGGCACTATCAAGCTTTCAGATTGCCCTTCATCTTGCCTGTGTGCTCCCCACACAAGGAACCAGTAGACAGGACAGCAGAAAAGCTGGGCAGAGCCCCAGCTTTTAGCAAAGCAAAGGGAAACCAGCCTTGAATTTCTAGGGGACCCCATTCAAAAGGTTTGGTGCACTTTACCTTCTGGTTAGCACTGGCTGTTGGAGCAGGTTCATAATGCCTAAGAAACTGAGATGCAAATATATGACATTTTGTATTCTTTTGTTCTGGTCAAACAGAATCCTACTTCTACAAGTCTAATTTGGACCACCCTTTACAGGAAAAAAAAATAAATCTGTCCCATTACAAACTATGTCTCTTCCTACCTTACAATCAGCCTTCATATTAACAAATTAGTTTTTGCTTCACAGAAATTTTCCTTTTTCAATTGTGATTTCCTGCATCATTTATTGAGTTCTTTGATCTTAGGCTGTAACTGTAAATCTACATCATCTTTCCTGGGCTGTTTAGATAAACGTAGCCTAATAACTTCGCAGTTTTATCTTTAGTTACACAGATAACTATCACACATTCAGTTTGCTATTTAGTTGTAAACAACCACAAGATACTATTTTTAAAACTTCATAAAAGCCCTGCAAATAGCTGAAAGCACTTAAAGGATAATACTAGTGGCTATCGCTGTGATTGTAAAAAAGGCCTATAAACTAATGTGAGACATCTTTTATGTGTTATTATTTCAAAAACAGATATCAAAGACAATATCATTATTTCATGAGGTCTCAGCTATTAAATAATTCTGCATTTCTTGTGCATTCAAATCTCGGATTTTATTAGTCAAGCCTTTAGGTCCCTCCAGTATTTATATGTATTACTTCTAAAAACATTTTGACTTGTAAATCTCTTTACGGACAGTAACAAAAATATGAGAGGGAGAACTAATATACAGAAAGGTAATATTAAAATAATGAAGCATTAAGCAGACTTGAACGTTTTACTTTATAGAAACTAAGTTAGAGGGATTATGTGTGAACTCCTGAGTGAAGATGAAGCACCAGTAGACTTATTACTACAGACCTCTAAAGAGACAAGATTTCACACAGAGGGGAAGTGTTGGCTTTACTACCTAAGGTTTTCTGGCACTAATGCACATCATGAATGCCTAAGAAAAAGAGAGATGAATCAAAGATTGGGTGCTAAATTAAAGGTTGAAAGATTTTGCTCAGTGTGGTTTCCTCACATTGAATGCCTTACACTAAAAGTTTATATTGAATAAACTCTTCTATATATATTAATAACACTCCATGGCACACAGAAGAAAAACACTTAATATTTTATTAGTTATAATCTTTTGTTCTGAGCTTTTTCAAAATAGTTTCTGTGAATGAAATGATTCAGTTAGTTCCAGCTAAACAAGTTCCTTTTGCAAGTGATGAAAATTACAGCATGAATAGTTAGAGATCATATCTTCCAGTAATTCTTTCTTTTAATAGGGACAAATATAACAATTCTGATATAGATTGTCTGCATGAGAGGTTCCTACACTAAGTAGACCTAAGTATCCTCTCTGACACTATTGAAGACTTGGTTGTCTGATCTTCCACAAAACAATAACCGACAAGTTGAGCTGGGAGTTATTCACTGCTTCCTTTCACAGTGAAAGAAATGTTCTGCTGCAATAAATTACCTTTCTGCTAGCAGTAGGGCAGGATAAAATGTGAACATATATACAACACTCCCTATGCTTTTTGAGTTACTCATTTTCTTGTACAAGGATTAAAGAGCTGTTACGATAGAAATGAACACCTTTGTCTCAGTCCCAATCTTCATTTGACAAACTGAATGATAATGGTGTTTTCTGGTAGTACTCTCTAAGCTGTTGCACTACAAGTTCTGAGTGAGAATAAGCTGGTTAGACAAGCAGCTGGGTAATTGGCAGAAGCACAAGGCAGGTGAAAAACATAGGAAAAAGCATCTGTCTGATTATCTTAGCCTGATCAATGTATTCAAGTTCAACTAAGTAGAGCTTACCAGTGATCATTCAGAAATGAACGGGAGAAAGTAGCATACAGACAGGTAGAACAGCTGGTAGACATCAGCAAGTCCAGCAGAAGGCCATCAAGACTGTTTCCTAAATTGAAAGATGGGATGTTCTGGATATTGTGGAAAAAAAGGTCGTAAGAAGGCAGTTAAGCACTGGGACATGTTGTGCAAAGGGGCTGTGCAATCTCTGCTCTCAAGAGTTCCAACTGGTGAAGTGTTGAGGCCTGGGTTGTGGGCCCTGAGTTGAAATTGACCTATAGAAGAGTCACAACCCAGCAACATGTTGGGTTTTTTTCCCCAAGGCCCCAAGAGGCAGACCCTGACCCACTTGTGTGAGGCCCTGCCTTCCCCCAGGTGATCATGGTTGGGGTGGTGGGTGAGGCTAGAGATGGATCAACCAGGAACTAGATCAGTCTGAGAGGAAGTGGGAACTGAACTGGTTGGACAGAAGCAACAGAAGAAAGAAGCAACAAGGAGCTGATCAGTTTGAAGAACGTTCCTGGGGAAGAGAGTTCCTGTTCAGTCCAGTCTAAGTAGTTCCTGTTGGGGACAGCTTGCTGAGCTCTCTCTCTCTCAGTGATGTGTTCCCCCTTGGCTGATTTTGACATGGAGAAGAGCAAACAGACAAAGAGTAAATGATGAAGATATGTTTCTTTTTTAAGATGGAGAAGAGCAAACAGATGAGGAAGGTATGTTGAGGGGATGTTGCTGAGTTTGGTGTTGGCCTTTAGAAGAAGAGAGCTAACAGCACAACTGGACAAAGCCCTGAGTATCCTGTTTTGGCCCCATAGTTCACTCTGCTTTGAGACAGTTTGGGCTAGAGACCTCCAGAAGTTTCTTCAGCCTTAACTGTTCAGTGATTGCAGATTGCTACAGATAGTAGCAATCCGTGGCATCTCAGATTTACAGAGATCGTGAAGAAATTTCAAGTCGTTTCAGGCAATTTTTAAATTAATAGTATGCATGATTAGCTGTGAGACAGGTCAGCTGTTTCACAGATTTTCCATCTCATGCCAGCAGCTCACTTGTATGTGCAGGAAGAGACTATAAAGCTCTGAAAAAATTAGCTTTGAAAGTATCCGTCTGTCTGTCCATCTGTCTATCCATTGGCTTGCTATGACCTATCACTCTAAAATTTGTTTACCTTTCACACCATGGCAGGACATTGAAGTTTCCATTTTTAAACTATAAACTATAGGCTGGCTTTGTAGGAGTGTTGTTTGATTGAGAAGTGGAGAATAAGCAAGGGATGAGAGAAGACCAATTAGCAGTTCATTTTTTATTGTTGCTATTGATAAATGTTTGGCTATATAAGGAGGTAGAGCACAATGAAAAAATCTCAGAGAAGGTAAAATTATTTGGATCCGTCAATCTGTAGTGAACTGACTATTTCTCAGTTCGTCTTTTAAACTCAGCTTTATGGTTGACATTGTGTCATACTATTTCCATATTCAACACTGCAACAAAATTATTGGTATGTATTTCATATCAGTGAGGGGGGGAAATAGTAAGAAGAAATATTTCTGTAGTTAATCAAACGTGGATTTTAAATTTTGCTCAGTCTCCACTGAGATTAAAAGAATGCTACTTGACCATCTTTTGAGGAAGCTCACTTAAAAAAACCAACATATATAGCAATGGAAGTATATCATAAAAAACACATATATGGGCCCATTATTGTCCATATGCATGCCTGCATGCTTTTCATCATTTTATCATCATCTGAAATATTCTTATGTTTATTGTGATAAAAGGTGATACCTTCCTATGAGATACAGATAAGGCCCTCAGTTATGGCTTGCATAACACATAAATGCAGAGTTTTCAAAAAGCCCATACTAAGTCAGAAATCCTGAGTCTTTGAGGCTTGAGTGTCTGGTACACTTAGGATCTTCTGAGAACTTCACTCCGTTTGTGATTAGATATGCAGAAAGGCAACAAGACTACCAGCTAATATTGCCCTCTGATATTTTAATTTTTATTTTGCACCCAAATCTTTATCTAGGGACTTTTACATACATGCACACACTTACACGCAGAAATGATCTAAAGTGTATATTTGAATAGACTCATTTGCTTCACTCACATTGAAATACCACTGTGGTTACTTGACAGCTTTCAGGAAAGCCACATATATCTGATGTGCACGTACCAATTAATATATTTGCCTTTCCTCCCAGTGTTGCAGATTGTTCCTTGGGCTTAACCTTAGACAGTGACTTAGTTAAACGCTATATTGAATTTCAACATTTCCATTTGAACTACCTTTCTGGTAGTTCACTGAAGGGTTTATAGTTATCATGAGTGACCAAAGTACTTGGATATGTGTACTTAGGTCAGTGTATAGGCCTATACATGTGGGATGGGGGTGAAATCTTTTAAAATAAAACAGCTGCAGAAGAAATGGTCAAGCCATTGAAGGCAATATGATAGCTGCTATTAAATCCCACTTTGAGAAGCTTCCTTTAGCTTTGATGATTTTTTTTCATCTCAAAAGTTGCTATCAATTTTTCACTGACCTCAGCTCAACCTCACAAAATCAACCTAACTTCTAGTCTGCTCACATTTTTATTATGTGGGGGCAAAAAGAATAAAATAAAAACAGTGAACTGCATTGAAACTGAAAGTGATCAAAAGTTGGGATGATTCAGATTTTTAAAATTCCATGAATTTTGTTTTGTTTTTGCAAAGCCAGTACCCTCAGGTGGCTCACATTGGGATCTCTTTTTGTCTGAAGTTCAAGGAGGTATGAATAACTAGTTTGAGACTTTGTCTGTAATTGTAACCAAATGCCCTCTTATGAGGGATTGAGGATTAACATAAAGGTGTTCACAACTTTTCAGGGGTTGTTGCTGTTCTCGGAATAAAATAAATTTACATAGTGCCAATTCAATATAAAGTCTGAATTACTTCTAATCTTTATTTATGTTAATAGCATCTTTATTAGGCATCCTTGTTTTCATGAACCGATATATTAATATTCAGAGGGGAAATGAAGGCATAGATGGACCAATGCAACAGAGTAGCATGAGCTCTGCATCACCTAGAGTTGTAACGCCTGCTTGATAATGGAACCTGGCAGCAGGAGTCAGGCACTGAGCATCTTTTTCTCAGTGCATATGGAGCACCTTTCCACGAGATTGGCTGAAGCACCATGCTGAGTAGCAAATTCCTTGTGGCCCTCATGCTGAACACATCTTAAAAAATTGCCCCTCCTCAAGACTTAAGCATTTGGCCAGTATAGAGTTCCCATATTTCAACCTGGGAAATCTGTGCAGCGTATGTGCACTCCACCCCACACTTCAGGAAGCAACACGTCCTGCTGCACATGCAGCATGTCATTGCTCTGCATAGTCACAGTAAATCTGACTTACAGAGCCTTGACTGTGCATGTTCCCAGTGGCTGGGCAGCACATGGGCAGTAGGTCCATTAGACAATCCCCAGAAGTGTAAGCCTTACTGTGCAGGCGTGCAGTGACTCTGTCACATGTGCACAATAAATATGATGCTCTCTAAAAGTGTTGGCCTGACTATGAGGGTTCACACAGTCTTGTGGTTACCACCAAGCTGTATACAACCTGCTTGTAGAGCATCCTGGGCAGAGCATCTGACCTGCCACAGTTCCCAAACAGCTTGAAATCCTAACAAATGTATAAATTTCTCAACAGCTGCCCAAACAATGCTTCTGGGCTGAAAAAGAGAATGTGTTGAGGAAATCCAGCTGTTTGCTAGCCTTAAGTCTACAAAGCCTAAGTTTACAAAGGTGTCCCTGAAGCTCACAGTCTTCTCCTGAGTGCTGGCACCTGTACCTCTTTCCTCACCCTGGGATAAGTAATCTCTACCTCCATCTGCATGGTCCAAACCTCAGGCAGCGAAGGAGACTGTTTCTTTCCCAGCCTGGGTGATGTTTCTGAAAAACACGTGATTTTATAAAGTCAGTGGAAGGACTGGCAACCATTATATTCAAACCAATATCTGCAGCACTTTTTCAGATCTCTGAATAATTACAAACTAAAACTGATTTCCAGGCTGAAAATGTTGGCTTGAGGATTTAAGTGTCTGTATTTTGGCTTGCCCAAAATGACAGAGAACCCCCGGAGTAGGACTGGAGTGTCCCAAGCTACCACTTTTATTGTCTCATCATGGATGCAACAGGTGACACACGACTTTTTAGTCAAGCTTATCAACACAGGTAGAGTGCAGGGATGTTCTCAGGCATGCTCTGCCTTCCAGCCTGCTCTCTTCTTCGCAGAAGCACACAGCCCTCAGCATCACATGTAGTATCATGCAAAGCCATGGGATAGTCAGTGACTTAATGTTTTTCCAATCCTGTCTCCTGTGTGCATTAAACTACTTGCTAAGAGAATTTTTAATGCCATCTTTGTTTTTAAATGTACATATATTAAGGGGTTAGATCTAAAGGAGAAAAACACAAAGAAAATTTCATACGTTGGAACTGACGGATCCATATTTCTGATGGCTCTTAGTAACTTTAGGATGTCACCCCACTCTCTGTAATAGACCTCAGGAAAGCTCTGTCTCTTCTACAGACTAACTTTCTAATAGTGACAGAAGTTGGCATCCCAAGTTGGACTAACTGGGCTTGCCAGGGAGACTGCCTATTCTAGAGCTATGGTTGATGTTTTTATCTGCAGTGTCCAGAGGCTGTTGAACATCCAGATGAGACCTTGTGTCACTCCACAGGAAGCCAACAAAGACTGTGCAGGGTGGGCAGGAGGTACTACTGCTTAGTGGGGACACCTGCTATGGCACTCTGCTGCTGGACTGAAGCTCTTCGCTGCTCAGCTGTGTAGTATTGTTTTATTTCATATGGGAGATGGGAAAGATGTGTGCAATAGAAATGGGACCACTCTCCATCAAGATGAGGCAGCCACAAGAAATGTTAGATGCTCTTATACACTGCTACAGCTGTAGCAAAGTGTCAAGGAAAGGACTATTATTAGAACGTATTTGTATTTTATTTTATTTTTGTTTTCTTATTATTTTATTTTATTTCAGTTCTTGAACAAAATCTCCCAGAAATTCGTAGTCCCTAATTTGATCACTATGAATTTTGTGTTTTATGTGTGCTCTTGACAAATTTTCTTGTGTAACTCTGCATACTATAACTTTTTATAAAACCTCCAGCAGAGACCAGAAGTGAGCTAACATGAGTCCAGATTCAGTTTTCAAATACACTCTGGCTCCCTCTGACTTCAGTGGCACTTAACAATGCGACATGAGGACAAAACAAAATCCCTAAGAGTAGGCTCTCTGATTAGCCATATTAGTTTATGAAGCACAGGCAAGCTTCCAGTGAGTGTCATTTTTATGATAAATTTTTCACCAGCGGTCTTCAGTGAAAAAGACCTCAGGTCTTATATGAGCACTTTTTTTAGTGGCTCTGGGTCCCCTCTGAGCCAGCAGCCGCAGCCATGATGCTGGTTGATCCAAAGACCAGGAGTTGTACCACTGGGATTGTAAAGGGGAATCACAGAAGGATTAGCAATAGTGACTTTGTGATTTTATCACTGATGCCAGTTTCAGGCATCATCAAAAACTAGAAGCCAGACTCTACATGTGCACTTCTGAAGTTGGAAATGGTCTTTGGTGTCCACAGAGGGTCATAGGTCACATTATTAGAGCAGCCATAGGACTGATTTACCTTACAGCAAGGGCTAAACAGACTTTGAATAGAAAATGCTGCAAAACATCTGCCACTCAGATCATGAGTAATCATGAGGAGTATACAGAACAGGGTCTCAGTGCTTTGTGGTATGCACAGACATGAGCAGGCTTGCCCTGTACATGAACATCTCCCATGGCAGGAGGTGTTCAAGCATTACCTTTCATTTCTTCTGTCACTTCTACTTTCTCCAGGTTTTACACTATGTCCTCCTCTCATGTTCCACATCTTATCCTTTTTCTTTTTTTTCCATTCCCTATAGTACTTTTACCTCTTTCCTCAGACTGCTCTTCTTTCTTTGCTCTTGTCTTTTTCTATCCTTATTTCTCATTCCTTGTTTTTGACTCAGTTTCTTTCTCTGACTTTCTCTTCAAAGTCTGTAAAATCACTCCCTCTCAATAAATCTATTTTTTTCTCCTCTTTTTAGATAACTCTTTCATTACAGGTTTGGTTTTCACCAAAATCCTTAATTTCTCTCTTCTACATCTTCAGCTCATTTTCCTTTAGATTCTAAATCATCACACTCTGCCCAGTTCCAAACATAACCTCCTTTACTTTCATGGTATCTGTTCATCTAATGCTCTCTCACACACAGCCTGATCTGCTTCTCCATCCCATCAGTTCTTAAAGAAAATGGCATACCATGGTAAATCTTCATACAAAATTTCAAAGTTATTAACCAATCCTCTGCAGTTTTCTTTTTAACCAACTCCATCAGGAAAAATCTATCTGTTTCCTACATCTTCTTGCCAGCTAATGGACTTTTACTGCTCAAGAAGGCTGAGATGAAGGCAATTGTGATTCTTGGAATTCACCAGGAGTCCTGTCTATTCTCTATCTACAATGGAAGGCTGTTGGTTATCACAGATATTCTCCATTAGAAATTTCTTCATTCTGGAATAATAGTTCTGTTTCAGCATCAACTCTGGTTATGCAACAGGGAAATACCATTTCTGTTCTGACCAGATTATATAAACTTGAGAAGACACAACTTTGAAGAACAAATCTACTTGCAAGCAATTATCTATGAACATACTTGAAGTCTGCAGCTTTTCAACTGCATATATTTCCATTCAGGATAAGGAAAAAACCTGTTTATCCACCTAGCGTTTTGGAGTCCGTTCCTCAAAGAAGTCATGTAAAGTGTTGATTCTTATTCTTCAGTCTGTCTGCTAGTAACAATGCAGTATAAAACCATAGAAATATTGCAAGAACTCAAGTAGCTGACCCCACCCTGGTAGATTCGTGATTGCAATCCTTACTTTTTAAAAACATTCAGCAGAATAGATATATTTGATGGTCTCCCACAAAACCCTTTAAGAACATGTTTTACTATATCTGGTAGGTGAAAGCTGTTTATCTACCTGTGTCACTTTCAACCACAAAACCTTTCATTTTATATTCTGCTTCTCTTCTGATATCAAATAATCACCTTGGACTGCCATACTTCTCCTCTAAAACTAGCAATAAGGACACAAATTACCCATCTTTTCTAGACTTTTTGTAATCCGACAAGAAATTCTTAGATGTGAAAGGAAGCCCTTGCTCCTTGCACAACTATTAGTTGATCTTTTTTCTAGGAGAAATCAACCCAGATGAGTGTAGTCTCTGCACTTCTCTCAGATCAAAGCCTGATCAAGAATTAAAATGCACAATCCTTTTTGCAAAGAATCATGTCAATTTTGTGTGTTCAGGCTGCTTGTTGAAAACACAAGCAGCTTTGCAAAGCTAGAAGATACACCTTCTTACAGAGGAATGTGAATGTGATGCTTATTTACGCTCCCTAAAAATGTGAAGATGAGAGATGTAAGCATGCACGAATGATAGTTTTTTTCCTCCGCTATATAGAAGGCTAAAGCGGAATTGGATTATGATTTCATAATGATCATAAAGATGATCTAAGGCATGTTTTGTACCTACAGATGCATGTCATGAATAACTGCAGAAGTTGTTTCCATTATGAGGACTAAGTAAATGCTAGACTATCAAGGAGGTAGTAGCCTATTTGCAGACCAAAAATTGGTCTTGAGCTACAAATAACCGTTCACCACCTTTAAATGTCTAACTTCTCTTTCTTTTCCATGCACTAGAAGACAGATTGTGCATAAGGAATAACAAAACTATAAAATTTGAGGAAGAATTGGGAGAATCTAGTATTAGTTTGGGGTGCATACCTAGGTCTCCCAGTGTTTGCCAGCCAGATTTCTCAGGGCAGGATCTTCAGCAGAGAGGAAGACTGGACTCATTGGCACAGGTTTTGTTTGCTGTTGAAGAAGCCTGTACACATGTTGTTACAGTGAACTCATCAAACAGACTTGAGATAAGTTGGTAAGGACTTGGACTAGCAACATAGAAATGAAAGGCTCCATTCTCTATTCATGGTCTCATAAACTATTAACTCCCACTTAAATTGCTCCATTAGATTCCCACTGTAAGGTCTGCAGCTTCCTTTTGGTCTTTTTTCTTCACTTTATCCTGTTGTTTGTGCAAGATATGTAGTATTTTATGCCGAAAGGTCTCTTCTACTGGAAATTTAAATTGATTGGACTGCATGAAAATGTCTTACAAAACGTATTTGTTGTGTGCTATAAGGGAGTATGATTTCTGTCCGTGTCCAAGCTATTAATAATGATTTGTATGAAGACTAAGTAACAGAAAAAATATTTAGGAAAAGATTTCTTATAAGATTGATTCTTTGGTAGGCAACTTTCTTAGTTTATGAAGTAATTTAGAAAGTGCTGTGTTGTAAATTATGAAGTACAGTACATAGCACTCAGGCTAAGGGCAATTTTGTTATTATGACTGCCTGAGATCTGATAAACTATTATATCTGCCTTTATAAACACTTTATTAAATATCACACTATCACAAACCCAAGAATGTTGTATAAAAGCAACTTGAGCAATTCAACATCCACTTTTTGTCATAAAAAAAGAAATATTCTCTTGATTAGTTTCTATTAAGCATAATATCTGTAAAATAAACAAGATAATCCTTCTGTAAACAGCACAGGGTACGTGGAGCACAGAAATGGATAGAGGCACAAAGAACATTCTTGGCTTTAAAATCTGAAAGCAAATTTCCGCGTCATTTAATTTAGTTTAATAATAGTTTTAATTGCAGTATTTTTAAGTCACTGAAAAAAGAACTTTTCTAACTTTTGGGTTTTTATTGTATCTACTCTCCTAAGTATCATCCCCTGGACTGCAAGAAATCTTCGTTTTCATGTGCCCCTTCAGACCTATCTCTAGATTTCAACAGTAGAGCTCTGCCTGGCAAGTATTGTTCTGTTTTTCATGTATTAAGGAAACAAAATGTGGTTTTCCTGTCCTCAGAGTAAGTGTCTAACCTACAGTACACTGGCAATGCTCCTTACTCTGTATAAGAAAAACAACTGGTGTTTCATAGCTGTAAGAAATACAGATGTGTCTCATAATCAGCTGTTTCCCTTCTATAAGCATTTCCTTCAAGTCAGATGTAATGAATGGATTTTACTTTCTTTTTCTTATTGTTTTAATCCCCAGTTTTGAAGACACAAATAGTTTACATTTCTACAGTGACCAACATCTGAAGCACTCCGTGTAAACGTTACTTAGTGAAATTCCACGTGGCCAGCTGGAATAAAGACACCTGCCTCCACAAAGACCATGATCCACAAGAATCCCAAGGAAGCAGAATCAGACATTTTTCAAGAGATGGATAGTTCTCAAATGTTACTTATCCTGCCAGATTCCAACATTTCTTTTGAACCAGAGCACTGGCCAACATGGTTTATATGTAAACACTGAAAAGAAAATACTGAATCCTGGGGGTTTTTCCTATAAGTGTATGTGCATGTGCCTATGTGTTTATCAACTTATGCATGTTTATGAACTTACATAGGATATAAGCAATATTAGAATTTAACGTCCTGATTTTGTCTTATAACTTCATAGCATCCACCCTACAAACAGCAGATTTCCTGTTGACAGCAACTGTGTGAAGATGTAGTAGCATTCAGTATTTAAAATGGGCTGGAGGTCTTCCAGATCACTGCGAGAGAACCTGTCTCCAAACTCTTTTACTAGAGTCAGAGTAAGAAAACGACTTAAACTTCCACTTTTTACTTCCAGGCAGCGCTCTACACACTCCTGTGCTTTCTTACTCATGCATCACCTCCACCTAGTTTAGAGAAATGTCCTCCCATGGATTGTCTTCCATTTTTCTTTATTCCTATGTCAGCAGGATCAATACTCCCCATTTGCAACAATTTTTTTTCTGTTTAGAGTCAGTCTGACAGACAAAAGCAACAAAATGTCCTATGGACATACCAGTATTCAGAGCAACTCCACCTTTGATATTGACTGCACTTATGTCATTAGCACAGCAATTAATGTGTTATGTGGCAGTCAATACACATAATTATTCATTCTTAAACAGGCACATGCAGCTTAGCTTCAATATAAGAGAAACTAAGACAAGCATTGAAGTTTTTCCCAATGGTTTTTAAGGGATGTGCAGAAGAGAGGAGGTTTCTCTCCCCTGATTTTGCAGCATTGTTTCTCTCCCCTGATTTTGCAGCATTGTTTCCAGCCTGCCGTGCTTGTAATTGGGATTAGATGATAGTATCTGAAATGCAGGCAGCTGGGGATGCATTCACCACTCTGCCCAGTTACAAAACTGTGTCGGTAAGCTGTTAACAGACAAATATCTAAAAGCCTACCACAGACACAAACTCATCTCTTCAGGTGCTGTCTTGGCGAGATGAGGGTGAACCCTCACCCAGTGTGCAGGACCTGATGGTCAGAGAGCAGCACAAAATAGGAATCCCATTACCTACAGAGGTACTAGAAAAGTGTTCCCAGCTGAAAGCCTTTATCCAATTCCAATTGTTCATTGAACAACAACATTAAGGGCAGCATTGTTCCATTTGCTACTGTGTCAAACAATGCAATGACTGTTTAGAATCACATTTTGTTTTCCGAGTAGCTGAATTTACTGTGGGAGTAGAGAAGCATTTACATTCAGGATATCTGCATTCTTTAAAGCAGATGTTTTTAATTTTAATAACATCAGCCTATAGAAATGAATATCTGAAATACTCTGATTGCTGTGTGCATGTTGCTGTTTAGGAGTAGCACTCCACCACTCCATCTTGGTGGGTTTGCAGAAAAATTCAGGAGCTACCAGGAGAAATAAACTGTTACTAACTGTGCTACTGAGAACAATGCTGCATTTTTTTTCCTTTGAAAGCCACTTAAGAATGCCCTCCTTTGCAGAAAAATGTCATTTTCTACACTGTAGATGTGCTGCATTATAGACCCACAGACCCACACTTGGAAAATTGTGCATTTAAAATTGTTTGCGGTGTGTGCCTTTACTTTTCCACACATGCAGCCCAGATGTGTGCATGCACATATCACACAAAATGGGCACGTACTGTTTTTACAAGCTAGGACATATCTTTATGAATAGTACATGAGTGGAGTCAGGGGAAGTCCTTCATGAGTTCCAGGTTATGCAGGGCAGAGCATATCCAGGTAAGCAGCGATGTGCGTATATACAGTACTCACTTTTCGCACTGCTCTGTCTGTACTGCAGACTGCAGTCTGGTGTAGAGGTCCTTGAAGCGGCTGTAAAACAGCACTGTAGTGCTTTAGTCCAACGGCATAGAGTTCAGTCCAGGCTACTTTGCTTGATGAGAAACAAAGTAAAATTAGCCTGCACTGTGCTCTACCTTCCTATGCAAGGCTGGTAATGGTGTATGAGTTAGATCGAGTATGTACAAATTGTTTCCGTTAACAGCAGGCACATGCAAAACTTGAATTGATACAAATAAGTGCCACTCCAATGAGTAATTGGCTCAAATAGCACAACTTGTACTGATGAGGTCTGTGTCTGTGAGGTTTTGTGATCTTTCATTTTCCCATGGACATATTTTGTAGGTGTTGTTCCACATATGATTAGGATTGATATATCTGAACTGATCATTCTACATTCTTTCATAATAAAATTAGGGCCCTGAATTCACTTGCCTGTTCCATTCAAAAAAAAAAAAAAAAAAAGGGCAGGAAAAAGGCAGCGTCACTTTCACTTAGCAACATATGAGAAAATTTTTAATGGAGAGGACTTACTTTTGAAAGAATATGTTTACCTGCATACGCTGCCTCTGCTTTCTGCTTTTATAGCTGTTAGACTTCCCAGTGACCAGTCACTTAAAGACCCATGCTGGGTGCATGTGTGTGTACTAAGATAGGAAAAACACTGGACTGTGAGATTATATGTGAAGCAATTGTTTCAAGCTCTGCACTTCCAAATCACTGCAGCCCAGCAGCAAACCACTGGACCTACCAGCTATTCCTGCTCTCTAGATGACCTGAACCCGGATTTGAGTGCTCAGGGTAAACAATATCACGACGTGATAATAAGAAAGGACCAAAATGAGGGATGGAGACAGATAACAAAACATGTCTAGCACCTCAAATGCGAACATGTTTGCTTTGAATAAAACAGTTTGAGAGTGTATGAATGCTGTCTTACAGTGGAACATAACTTTGAAGAAATATATTTTCCATGAGGCAGATTCTTAAAGGTATCAAGATACAGAGAGCCGTGCATTTTGGTTTCTGAAAGTATTTAGGATTTAAATGCTCAAAGGGATTTATAAGCTGAACCTCCACTTATTTCGAGGACCGTTAGACACTTTGAAATCCTCTCGCTTTATTTTAGCATGTGAATCTCTCAAAATACACTGTCCCTGTGAAACTAAAGCTGTAATTTAGCTCCATGGATGGATAAACGATCTCAAAGGTTAATAGTTTTGGAGTAACTAGAAAAAAAAAATAGGCTAATGTGCTCATTATGAGATAGATGGTGGAGCACTACTTCTGACTTAAAAGTTTTGCATATCAGTGAAGTACGAAAGAGTAGTGCCAGCGGCACCATAAATAATGGAAGCATATCCCTGCAGTGGTCAGATGTGAACTCTTGTGCCAGGGCTGCTCCCATTGAAGTCACAGGGAGTTTCATAGTTGAAATGAGGGTGGCAGAGTGGGGTGTCCCCGATCCAGGGGTCTGGAAGGGGGAATACAGGGTATTCCTTTCTATGTAAGTATCTTTAGATGTACCTGCAAAACAGTTGAGTCGTAAAACCGTTGAATCCTTCTGTTTTGCTGCTACAGAGAATCCATAAAAAGAGATTTATCGTCATATTTCCCTTTTGTGTTGTACTGTTCTCCTCCATCATAAAATATTCTCGTCGGTTTATAGCAAAGCAAATATAGCAGCTTAGTTCATAAACGCCAAAGTTTCCCTCTGTTACACCCTGGCTTTCAGACATAATTGAATTAGCTCCTATTTTTGTTGATACTAGCGAGCGGATTGCTGGCCCGAGCCGCAGTAACGAGGCTTATCGAGACCTAATATGTGCAGAGGGGTCGTTACGCAGGGACCGAGATGGACCCGCACCAGCCCGCAAAGCTGCAGGAACCCGTCCAAGCAGCTTTAGCTTTTATTCTTCCTGCCGAAGATTTAAGGCGGCTTTGTACAACAGTCAAACAAGAATAAGCAGCTGTGGAAAATATAACAAATCATAAGAGCAGTTTAACAGAGAGAGGGGGAGTGAAGCCTGCAAAGCGAACCAACCGCTTCGAGAGCCCTGCGCGGGGACGGGCAGGACGCCCGCCTGATCCCTGATCCCGGCTTAGGAAGCGAGGGAGGGCTGGGGGGAAATCTCTCGTGTTGGAAACTCGTGGCTTCAGAGCAGCGTTCCAAAAACCTCAGGCAGCATCTGGACGGGGAGATTCTGCTGTTCAATTTTTGGTTTTGCCCGTAGCTCATGTACAAAGAGGCTCCTCCGGGCTGTCCTGCTACCCTCCCGTCCCCGGGAAAGGTGTCCAGGGGCCTGTACGAGGAGTGGAGGCGGGGGGCGGGGGGGGCGGCAAGGGGAGCTCGCCCCAGCGGGCAGGTAGCCACCAGCCAGGCCGTAATTACAAAGCAAACAAGGGTGAAATATTGGATCGGCCTCGCCCGTGACAAGATCTGCGCTTTTTGCCGCCAATTTGTTTGTGGAGCTCTATTTAAAGGCGCTTGATTGAGGAAACGTTGAAAATAGCAGTTAGGGTTTCCCTAATGAGACCTCTAGAGGAAAGCGGTGGCATTCAGGGGGCTCCAGGAGGAGGAAGGGAAGCGCTTAACCCTTTCCAGCCTTCCCCGACCCGGCGGGGCTCCTCTCGGGCCCGGCACCGCCTGCGGGGCTCCGCCGGGGGACAGGGGCCGCCCGCCCCCAGGAGGCGCGGTGGGCAGAGGGGCCGGCTCTCCTCCTCTTTCTCCTCGACCTTCAGTATTTCGACCCCCGGCCGGCGGGAGGGGTGGCAGCGGGCCCCGCCGAGGGCAGTGACGGGGCAGCGCGGAGCATCCCCGGCCTCTCCTGGTGGGGATGGCCCGGTGCCCCCAGGCGTGCGCCCCGGCGGGACCGCGGCGTTGGGGCTTTCCCCTCCCGCCGCCCTTGATTTACTGGGTCGGATCGTCGGGTGGCTACGGGATAATACTTCAATCCAGCAGCTCAAGGGAGGGAGATTATTTTAAAAAAGAAGAAGGAAAAAAAAAAAAAAAAAGCCCTTAGGAAAGACCAGGAATGTAATGAACAAGTCGAACAAGTAAAGAGATGTGTCATATCAATATGCCCTGCGCTGGGGCCTGTGCCACTCTCTGCCATGTATTCCTTGCTCCGTTTTCTCTTGCTGTGCGAGCCTGTCCCTGCACTCGTTCTCGCAACCTCACATAGGTTTACGCTCTCAATTAGCGCCTGCCTGAATCCCGTTTTAAATACAAATGACATCTTTGGTAAAACGCATGTTGATGATATTTCGAAAGGTGCTAATGCTCGTAAGGGAGTGTGGATTGCAGGTCTCCTTCAAGTTTTTACCTCGAAGCGCTAATATTTTAGCGATATTGAAATGTTTCCGCTCTCGATTTTATAAATCATTTTAGAGAAGAAGAAAAACGGGGCTCGCTTTAGCTGCCTGTAGCCTGCGGAGCCCTCGCATCGTACCCAGGGCACGGCTGCTCTCTCCTCTCCCCGGCCACTGCACCAGATTCTCACACACATCGCCAGCAGCGCTTCTGTTGAACCTGTGTGTGTATGTATATACACATATATATACACATACCTGGAAGGAGGTCAAACTAATCTTTTAGGGAATTCCCAGTGAAAAGGGATCATTGTCTTTTCGTAGAGGGAAGAAAAAATGAAACGCAGAGAAACAAAGTGTTGACTTAGTAAGTTATGTTCTGCGCGGTGATGTAAAATATTTATTTTTGTTGTCGCATTTACACCCAGCGTGTTGGCCACGGCTCCGTTTCCCTGCAGGTCTGAGAAGGTATATGACACTCAGTTCTCCGCTTTCTGGCTTCTTCAGTTACTTTCCTGAAAAGAAGAGTAAAGACAATTTTTTTTTTCAGGCTAAAGCGAAGCAAATAAACATTTTGCGTATCCATGGGTAGGTTGTATCATCTGTAAGAACAAATTACAGTACGGCCGTGCATTTCTAGTAAAGCCTCCTGCCTTCTGTTTATGTTATGCCATTTCTGTTTGTAATTATTTTTATTTTAATTTTATGTCATTTTTAACAGAAGACAGACCATTTTTCCCTTTGTGTTTTGTACACAATGCTCTCTTTCTCGATAAGATGTTCTTTCCTATCTTTTAGTTTTTTCTTTTAAAAATGTTTATAGTTCCCCACGAGCAATTCTCCAATATTTCTCTCTTGTATTTTAAGGACTTGTCCCTGTCTTGCTTTATTTGTTTGTGTGAAATTTAGTTTGAAAGGAGATCAGAGGGAGCACGAGGGGTGCAAGAGGGGTTTGTAATAAGAGAATGACCAAGTGACCTAAAGGCTGATTATATGTCATTAACTGGAGACTTGGTGTATCCAAATTACCAAAAAGACCTCACTCAACCAGATCAATTACACCAAGATACGCATATAGGGATTGCGGAAGGGGCTGATGCTTCTAACAAGTGTGTAGCCGACATTTCCCGGAGTCAGCTGCTGAGTTTTTAAGAGGAGCCCATGTGCTTCAGCCTGTTTCGGACAAGCGGGATCGGGGTGCGGTGCAGCAGGTACACGAAGCGGGGTGCACCGGCAGGACGACACTGACATTTTGGGGCGTGCAGTTAGGGCGAAATTGTAGTTAATTGTCACTGCTCCAGAGGGATTTTTTATTATTATTTTTTTTTAAACCAAACGAGGTTGCCTTTGATCTATGAACGCTGCTTAAACCCCAGCCTGGTTAAATGGAGACTTTCCATGAAGAATGACAATAGAGTTTTGATTTTTGTTAGCCTAAACCCAAAAAGATGCCAGCCTAACCTCTGCTTCTTCCAGCTCCTGAGCTTCAGATGCTAGAGGAGAAAGTATTTCTTAATGAAGGCAATTACATTCGCTAGTTATTTAATCAACGCCGAGCTCAAGAGCAGCTTAAGATGCTCTTTCCCAGGAATGCAAACAACATTACATTAAAAAACCGTGTGTATATCTTATACATGTATATGTACTTATACACGTGTTTATACATATGTATGTATAGGATATATATGACAAACCCAATAAAAAGACACACTGCGTTCACTGCAGATTTTTATAAGGTCTTTATTATTGTTCTTCTGACAAAGAGGGGGTCTTAGTTGGAGCTCATTGTATTTTTCTTTTCTTTCCGTGATTCCTGTCTAGAGTTTAAATACAACTCTGGATCCTCGGTCACAAATATAAGCAATCCTTGAATAATTGCTTACACATGCAGTGGCAAAACGCGTAGGGTCCCGCGCTTACTGCCAATCATTAGGACTTACAAAATTGTCAGTGTCTTAGGTTTTTCTCGTCCCTGGTCTTTTTTTTTTTTTTTTGTATACACAGCGGCTGGGAGATTATTATGCCTAAAATATGTGGGCGTTCGTTACCGATAATAGTAACGTAAACCAGGGATTCTCCACCTCCAATGGCAGCAATTAATCCGGACCTGGTGGGCCCGATTCTGCCCTCTGCCCTGGACGTTGAAATCCAGGTTGTGTGAGTGTAACAGAGGGTGTAAATAGGCCCGTTAGACACAAGTCCCTTTCATTAACCCACACTGACAGGTCGACTTTCAAATGATATTTCTCCGGTGCCTCTTTACAAAAATCCATTTTCTTTCTGGTTTCTGTTCTTTTGTGACCTCCTAAGCGATGGCCCAGGGATAGGATCCGTCACATCGCTGGAACATGGGCTGCTTTGGCTTCACCAAATCCATCCGAGATCGATACTCGTTTCTGAACATTCGGTGCCGGGTCACTGACATCATACACTCTATAAATTCAAACACGCCTCGACTTTTTAAGCCGTGCACCGGGCGATTGCCCGATGTGGTGGGCAGCCAGGGGGGAAGAGGAAGGAGAGGCACCCTACAGCCCCCGGCCGCGCACCCCTGGGTGTTGAGGGGCTGCCAAGGGGAAAGCCTTCGAGGGGACTGTCTGGCCGGGGCTGAGCCTCGCAGACAAGGGGTGTCCTTGGGGTGCCTTTGTGGTCGGTTTGTTAGTTTGCTTTGAAGGAAACTATAAAGTAGAACAACTCGGGCACTGCCGTCCGGAGCGAGGAGGCTCGAGGCGGGCTCCGGTACCGGCCACGACAGCGCTGGGGGTGGTCCGCGGCTCCCTCCGCTGCCCTGCCCCGGGCGCCTTCGTGACCCCCAAAATCTCCCCGCAGGTATCGGGCACTTCTCAAAAAGAAGATGCAGAAAAGGAGCAAACAAATGAGAGGCTGGCTGCCCAGGCACCGACCAGGCGCTTTATGCCCCTGGCCTGCTCGTTAAACGGCCCAGCCCGATGCGCCTGCAGCTCTCCCAGCCAGCAGGCCTGAGAGTCCACAGCAGATGTGGGCTTCCGACCACCCAGTGTCGGCACCTCTTCCCCGTTTCCATACGGTTTCGACTGATTCGGAGAAATTAGCTTAATTTACAATTTAGCTTAATTCACACAAGCCTTGGATGGGGGGAGAAGAGGGGTTGAGGGAATGGGAGCACAGCTCTGTTCTTTTGTTATCCCCGATTCCCACCCTACCCTTGGACCAGCGGAGAGAAAAGACCTGGCAATAAGCGGCCCGGCGTCGGCCGAGCGGCGGGGCAGGGCATCGGGTGGCGTCGCGGAGCGGGCGCACTGCCCGCCGCCCCGCTGCTCGGGCTCCTGCCTCCCGCTCGCCGGGCGCCCCGGGACACCCACCGGCGGCGAGGGCATCCCCTTCCTCCTGCTCAGCGCCGCGGAGGGCAGTCGTGCTGGAAAGGCAACAACCGCAGAGCAAAAGCAACAATACAGCCCCCCCACACACATATCCCCGACAAAACAAAATTTAAAAAAATTTTAAAAAAGCGTGAGGGGAGGGAAAGAAAGGGAAAACCAGCCTCAGCACAGTCGCCACCAAAATTTCTTAATTACGGCAAGCTAGGAAAGTCCTGTCTGGCAGCAGAGAGCAGATAAATTGTCGCCTAGCATGAAGCCATTTTGGCAGGGAAAAAAGTGACATAGACTAGAGACTTTTTTGTTTTGTTTTGTTAAGCAAATGATTTGCTTTGTAAGGAAATCAATAAACGGAAGATCGACAAAACGCTGGCGCTTTTTAGCGGGCTCTAAGCCTAGTGTTGGGAAAGGTACTTCGGGCTGCAGCGGCTTCCAACGCGCTGGTCAAATAGAAAAGGCTATAACCCCTGATCGGGCAGCCTGAGTAGTTAAAAGCTGAGGGAAAGCACAAGAACAGCATTTGCTCTAAAACTCGCTTTATAAAACGCATAAACAACTGCTGCGGGGGGGCGGAAGAAAATATATATAAGATCCTGCTGGGTCCTTTATCTAGAGACCCTCTTTCTCTAAAGCTAATAAAGCAATAATGATGCTAGCTTTGGGGATTGGTGTTCTGATCGATATCTCCTGTACCTTTTATTACTTTTTCTCTACCTCATGTTTTCCGTTCCCTTCATCATTGGAGA
Source organism: Brachypteracias leptosomus (assembly GCA_013401335.1). NCBI lineage: Eukaryota > Metazoa > Chordata > Aves > Coraciiformes > Brachypteraciidae > Brachypteracias > Brachypteracias leptosomus. The sequence continues at coordinate 116,917 of VYZX01019533.1, read as the reverse complement.
TGTTATCGGGATGACCATAGTGACTTGCCACAGAGACTGTTACAATCGCAGTCCAGCTTGCAGTATATTGGAAAGCTCCTACACAAATGAAGAGAGTGCGAAGAAACATAAGCCTGTCTGCAAGCCAATATACCTTTCCGGCCTTGACACTGCCTGGTTCTTCTTCACATCAAGGAAAATATCACAGAAAAAAAAAATATTGCTGCAGAAACTGGGTGGATTTCCAGGCTGCTTCCCGCAGACCCTATGTCCCGAGTGGCAGGGATAAGCTGCCCGGCCGCTCCAGAGCTCTGTCCGTACCTTGTGCCCACGGCCTGCCTTGAATTTTAAAATTCTCTCTGGATACACGTTATTTCCTTAGGATAATACAATATATACTTGTGTGCGTGTGTATGTATAGATACAGATATCCATCAGTCATTTTAGTTACAGGCATATGTGTGCATGTATAAGATGTATGTGCATGTACATCGGTTCTACATCTGGACTAGCTTTTCACTTTTGTACTGAGCTTACACCCAGACATACACGTCTATGTGTATACGCTTATATAAAAGTACGTCTGAGTTTCTGCTCCCTGTGCACGTCCCTTCGCCGGGTCCAGAGCTGTACTCCCCGTCCAGCCAAAACACGGGGCCGGCGCCCAGCTTCGCCCTGGGTATTTCCCCTGAGAAGCCAGCTCCGCGGTACCGCAGCGGAGGTACCGCGCATCTTCTTCCGCGGAGACTGCCACCTCCCTGCACAGCTGTTCCCGGGAGCCCGCAGTCCCTCCCGCAAAGCCCCCGTGCCCCAGCCAGCCCCCATGCCCCGGCGACACCTCCGAGGACGAGCTCAGCTCGTCCCCTCGCCCAGGCGTTGGGTTGGTTCCCTACAGAGAAGCATTTTCGTCCTCTTTTCCCCACAGCGCTTCCTCCCAAGGCTTCCCCACCTCCTCTGCGGCGGGGCCGGTGGGCGCATTGAGCTGCCACAGAAATTGGACTTGCGGTTCTTGCTGCCTCCTTTCACAGACTCCTCCATTTCTATCTTTCTTTCTCTTTAATTTATGACCTCTCAGCTCCTGTTGACACAGTTTTCCACACTGCCTATATTGTAGGATTGCATTGTAATATACGCCGAATCAGCCCAGCCGTCAGCCAACACACATAAGGGTGGGTATTTGATGTTTCGCAGCTATTTAGTAATGGTCGGCTTCATTTGAAGATGACAACAGCTCACCTCGCCTCCAAGTTATCCATGAATTACAGCTTGAGATTCGTTTTCCTTTCGTAAAGTTTTCAAGCTCACTAAAGCAAAGCACCTAAATAGCTACGGGAGATTTCCTCCTGGCCTGGCCGTTAAACAAGCGTTTAACTATTCCCTTTCGATAACTAAACCTGCTTTTCGCAGATGCTGGTCTCTTTTTTTTATTGCAGAACCAGGAACGCGGCGAACTATTTATATATTTGTTAGTAAAAGCTAGAAAATAAGCTCTGAACATGCTGTAAAAAATATTCGGTTACTTACCGATCAGACCAGTTAAACAAGCATGAAACTGATTTCAGGAGAGTAAGTCTTTCGGGTGAGCAGTGGTTGAGGTGCGTAGGCTCAGGCAGCAAGCTGGAAAAGAATCAGTTAAGAGTCGGGTTTATTGTTAGCTTTCCAAATCAACTCTTTCTGGAAGAAAATACCGTCCCTGGCCAAGCCCTGAGTTCTCCGCTCCCTCGATAAGCCAGCAGCCGCGGAGCCGGAGCCAGCCTATGCTAACCTGGATCGCAAGCCGGGTGACAGACAAGGCAGAGGAACTTCGGCTCCCTCCTCACGGGAACTGGTGATCTCTTTATGTATATTAACCAGTAGCAAAAGCAGAAGTCGGAGCGCTGCCTCGGCATGCCTATCGCACTGGGCAATCGATACAGTGCTCTCCGAATCGGTTTTTATTTATTCTGCTACCGGACCGACACAAAGCACTTCGTAAAAACAACCTCGGAGCGTAACAATCTCTTACACACAATTTTTGCCAAGAAATTCCTTAGATCCATACTGTACCTGGTTTGAGATTATCCGATATCTAAGTTTTAATGAGTTTGTTAGGTTTTTGGTTGTTGGTTAGTTGGGTTTGTTTTTTTTTTAATGCAGATTTTACAGTAAGGCATCTGCTAAACACTTGCATTAACCTCTGCCTCCATGATAATTTTTCCCCCCTTGTTTTAATTACATTATGGATGCGGAGGGGCAGCCAATCCTAAAAGAGGAGCTCGGCAATTAGCAGGGAGAACATCAAAAAGTTTTATTGCGGAGGGCGGCAGGCCCCGCCCCCGCCGACAGTCATTGGTGGCCGCCGCTTCTGACGACATATATTAACCCGAGCGGCCCTAAACATGTAGCTGTACATGGAGATCGTGCCGGGGAGCCCTGCCAGTGCCCAGCGCAGCGCGGTGCCCCGCCGCCGCCCGCCGCCAGCCACCGTCNGGGGGGTGCGCTAGGGAGCGGGGATGAGTCTAGTGGGTGGCTTCCCCCACCACCCGGTGGTGCACCATGAGGGCTACCCTTTCGCCGCCGCCGCTGCTGCCGCCGCCGCCGCCGCCACCCGCTGCGGCCACGAGGAGAACCCCTACTTCCACGGCTGGCTCATCAGCAGCCACCCGGAGATGTCGCCCCCCGACTACAGCATGGCTCTGTCCTACAGCCCCGAGTACGCCAACGGGGCGCCGGGCATGGACCACTCCCATTACGGGGGGGTGCCACCCGGGAACGGCCCGCCCGGGCTCGGGGGGCCCCGGCCGGTGAAGCGCAGGGGCACGGCGAACCGCAAGGAGCGGCGCAGGACTCAGAGCATCAACAGCGCGTTCGCCGAGCTGCGGGAGTGCATCCCCAACGTGCCCGCCGACACCAAGCTCTCCAAGATCAAAACTCTCCGCCTGGCCACCAGCTACATCGCCTACCTCATGGACCTGCTGGCGAAGGACGACCAGAACGGGGAGGCGGAGGCCTTCAAGGCAGAGATCAAGAAGACAGACGTAAAGGAGGAGAAAAGGAAGAAAGAGCTGGTCAGTGCTTCGGGACACGACCGGGCGGGACGGGGCGGGGGGGCGACAGAGAGGAGGCTACTCGGCCGCCCGCCGGCTCCCAATCCCCGCGCACCGTGAGCTCGGCTGGGTCGGGTCGCCGGGCGTGATGTTCGTGGGGGACACTGGCCGTACCGGCGGGCAAAGAGCAGGACAGGGCAGAGCCGTGGGAGGCTTTCGGTGCCTGTGGCTCTCGCAGAGCACCCGGTTCCCGGCTGGCGGCTGCGATCAACCATAAGAAAAACGCCGCGACAGTAAGGGCCCCCTGGGGGGGTCTGTTCCTTGTCTTTGGGACTGGGTTTGTCCCGGATCCCAAACCGTGTTACTGCCAGAGACAAGCCTCGGGTCTCTTAAATAAAAGACTAGAGGTGTGATTACCTGCTAAACCCGGCTCGGCTTCAAACACTCGGCAAGTAATAGTTTTGCAGCGCAGGGCTTTCCTGCCCGTGCGCTCTGCGCTTGAACTATTTTTACTTTTAATGGGAAGACTCGGCTTTGACAAGGCAGCGCAAGCCCAAATTCGTGTAGGGCCTATGGCATGCTCGGGCAATACTCCCGCAGATTTCGGTGGCCTCAGCCCGAAGTTCTGTCCAGTTACATGCCTGTGCCGATCTCCTTCCCGGAGGCTGGGAGGGTATTGTTCAGCACGGGCTTTACCGCGGTCCCCATCTCCCCGTAGGTGGCTGGTAATGCTCAGCTTCGAGCCCCCTCACCGTGGCTCTGAGCCCCGGGTCTGGCCGCGGAAGGGCAGCGGTGGTATGCGGAGCTGAGCTAGGCGTCGAGTCCCCCGCACAGCGCGGGGCCGCTCTCAGGGGCGGCGGAACCCCCCGGGAGCCGCCCCGCTTTGTCCCCTGCAGCCCTCAGGCCTCGACGGAGCCCAGGTCTCCTCGTAGTTTTCCCTCTCGGGGCAGGGCAGAGGCGACCAAGAAAGGAGAGGAATATCTCTAACCTTTTTTTCTCCTCTTCCCCTTCTGTTTCTCTCTCCCTTTCTCTCCCCTCGCATCCTGTCTCCCCAGAACGAAATCTTGAAAAGCACAGTTAGCAGCAACGATAAGAAAACCAAAGGGAGGACTGGCTGGCCGCAGCATGTCTGGGCTTTGGAGCTTAAGCAGTGAGCACGGCAGGACTAGAGGAGCCGTCACTTAGCCTCGATAGTGGGCTCTTCTCTGAGGACTCTTTGCATTTGGAATCGTCCAGTTTATTTATGTGCAATTTCTCCCCCAACCCCCCAAAAATGTGGATATTTGAAGGAGAGGGAAAAAGCATTCCATACATGAAGAAGAAACTCCAGCTTGGTAAGGGGTAATGTCTCTAATAGTTTCGTGAATGTTATTTGCTCTGTATAAAACACATGGGGAAAACAGAACCATAGAAAAAAGGAAAAAAAATCCCTCCCTGGCATTAGTGTGTATGTGAAGTGTATCTTTAATACTTGGCCTTTTGGATATAAATATTCATGGGATTATAAAATTATATTTCAACAGAAGCAGTTGCACCAATGTTTCGGTTGACTCGGTATTTAGTGTTGTAATTTTGTTGTGGTCGTTCAGTATTTGAAGATGTTTTCAACAGTTATTGGTTATGTGCACTTCTGTCCGTAAGGGAAAAAGTGGAATCTAATTAATATTGAAGGTGTAAACGTCGTAAGTACTCAATAAACCACTGTGTGTGTTTTTTACAAAACCAAAAAAAAAAAAAAAAAAGGAAAAAAAACTGTCCANAAAAAAAAAAAAAAAGAAAACCCAAATCTTTTTATGTTTTATACCTCAAAATGTTTTGAATAACAGCATTGTTTATGGCTTTTTTCATAATATTTAAAATATTCGGAAGTAAACTAAATTATAATGATGGCTCCTAAGTTTATTTTTAAACAAGTGACTGAGTGAAAGGAGGGGTAGAGGGAGGGATCTCTCCAGGCCCGTGAGTGTTGAACAGAAACCGGTAGTTCAGATGAATAGGAATTCCTTGTGGTGGTGCAGGAGACCTACTGCTAACGGGAAACGGACAAGAGTGCAAACCCTGGGCGCGTCAGCCACGGCAGAGATGTGCAGCTTCCCTGCCGGGCGCCGGGGCCCGGGAGGCGGCCGTCCCAGGCGCTGCTGGGAGCCGAGCCCGGAGCGGGGCCGGGCAGCGGGGGTGGCGTCCCCGGAGGGGTGCCGGAGGCAGGCGAAGGAGGCCGGGAGGGCTTTGCTCGGAGTGATTATGTAGCAGGTAATTTTACGTCAAGGAAGAAAGAGCGAACAAGGCAAGGGATTTGCGGGGGATGGGGGCGATATGTAAGATTTACAATGAGCTACGGTGAACTTAATATTAACTTTATGATTCCCAAAACTCTCCTGGGTTGCACGTTTCCAGTCCACCACAGTGAGCATTATTTTTTTTTAACCTGTTTTCTGACTGCAAACTGCAGCAGCCCACGCTCGGGCTCTTTTTAGTAAGTTCATCTGCTCCCCTAGTATGATCTCTCTTCCCTTGTATTTGCGCAAGTTATCTCTCGCCCAGTTTACCGACTCCTTTAAAAGGGTCTCGGTGCCAGACTGGTGGTTTTTCTGCTCCAGAGTGAGGTGCAGAAATTTATCGCTAGGAAATAAGTGAGATCTCTCTATCATAAGCAGACAACGAAAAAAGTTAAAGCTTTTTACATGAAGTAGTTGCTCTAGGTATTTTTGTCATTTTCCGGTTAAGCGCAAGGTTCTCCACCTTTTCCATATTAAAATTTGGGTTCGTATTTTAAACCCTTACTTGAATCATCTTAACTTAAACCAAGCTGGCTCTCTCTCCAGGTCCAGGGCTGCATACCTGTGTGCCTTCCCCTGCCGCCGCGCTTAAGGAAGTGGTTCCTGACGAGACTCGGCACTAAGCGTAGGTAGATGTGCAATTGCCCATAAAAAGATAAGGGAGCCCCTGCGCCGTTTCGCCGCCCCTGCTGACAGTGGGGAGGTTGCGGGGTTACAACAACCAGAAAAAAGTGATGTGCCCTCCGTCCCGTCGGGTCAGGCAGCCCGGCTCTGCGCTTCAGCGTGGGTCTGTGTTTACAGACACTTGCCTTTGTTTATAACACTTGGAGAGAAGAATCTTCCCCCTTGTTTGCTTTTCCTTGCCCGTTAGTTGCCCAGCTGATAAGCTGGAGCATCTCGCACTCCCTCCCTGCTCAAACTTTTTTTTTTTTTCCCTCTGGCATGTTAGGGGAAAAAAAAAAAAAAAAAAAAGAGGGACGAGGGATGGCTGCAAGGGCTGCAGTGCGACACATCCCAGCAGTCTCCCTGAAGATGCTGTGTCTTCCCTTGGCCAAGTCGCCGGGCTGCAGCACCTCTGAGGGATTCTGCGCTGCGGGGCCGGGAGCCGCCCACCGCCCCCTGTCCCTGTGGCCCGGAGAATCGCCTCTGCGATATTGCTCCATCAATACTATTCCCTTTTTGAAACGCGAATTTCTCAGAGCGGGGAGCTCCTCTGGATCCACTAAGAAGGATCTCTTTTAATTGCTCGCTAATGAGGACGTTACCATTTTCTCAGGAGCAGCCATTCCCGCAGCTAAATCACAAGAGCCCTAGACAGGCCGGAGCCGACAAAAATGTAGGTTTTGACGTTAAAAGCTAAATGAGGAAGCAGAAGGTAAATTGATGGTAGATGGAGATGTCAGTGCCCTGGCCCCAGCTCTCCGCCAGCGGAGCCAAGGCCTGATAACAGCGGAACGCTGCTCCCGCACCCTGCTCGGTAATTCCTCGGGGCCAAAGCATTTTTGGGGAGCTTTTTCAGAGGTGAAAGGCACATAGGAGGAGGGATGACAGCCTGTCCCCTTCTGCAGCATTTCTTTGCGCTGTGCGGATGGCAGGAGGAAGAAAGAAGACAGGGGGACGGTGGAGTGCAGCCGGCTCGTTGAAGCCCTGTCCCTGCAGACGGGCTCATCGCCCCAATATACTCGTATATTAGCCGATCGCCTCGTTTCGTGGCTGGGGAAGTAAGACTCTCTGCTCTGCCTCAAGAAAAAATAACATTTTAACTTTTTTCTTTCCCTTGAAGGAAAACAGTAACAAAACTCCCCCGGGAGGTATCCTGCCTCCCCTGCCCTCTCAGGGAGCATTGGCCAATGCATTGGCATTTTCAGGTGCATGCCCGAAACACTGCGGCTGGTCCCCCGCAGGGCAGGGGGCGAGGACCCCCACGGCGGCGGCCTGTTTCCCGGGAGGGTCGGTTTCAGCAAAAAGCGGCGTGGTTTTTAAAACTCGTCGGGGTTGCGGGGAGGCAGCAAGGTGGCCGCTGGCTGTACTGGAACTTGGGGGGCTCCCTGTAACGTGCGGGACCCCCAGCCCTGTCCCTGCTTCTGGGGTTGTTTTACGTGCCCTCGTTGCTATCGGCCGTGTATGGCATGCCTGCATTCCTGCGGGCAAGGAATTTTTTCGTTTTGTTCTGTCGTGGGGTTGGGTTTTTTTTCACCTCCTCGTTCCCAGGAGCTCTTCTCTGCGTCAAAAGATTATTGCAATAATTAGTGATAATTTGCTATCGTTGTCGAAGAGGTGTAACGGGACCTCTCCGGTCAAGCCGCAGACACCTCTAGAACAAGCACCGAAACATCCGCTGCAACTGTAAGGATATAAACACGGTCAGGGGATGCCATGGAGACAACGTGAGTTTGAAAGGTGAGCGGTGGGGGGGAGAAGGTTACTAATAGGACCTCTAAGCATAATATCCTCCTTTTGCGCTTGGAAACCTAACCTTAATCCTCCTTTTTTTCACACGTACTCGCCCAGCGACTCACAAATACACCCAGAAGAAACCGAGTAGCAATGGGAAGGAAGCGCATTCCGCACGCCTGCAGACATAATCCCCATTGCAGTAACGAGGGGCTTGCCAATGTTTTATATATTTTTAATTTGGGAATTTTTTTTACGGGCCATGAAATATATGTCTTTGCAAATGAGTTCCGATCTTTTCTATTTCTAATTGGTCAATTACTGCTCAGTTGTTTCAGCTCGTCGCGTATAAAGGAGATTAAAGCAGAGTTACTATGTGAATTATATATTCACATACATTTTAAAAAAGCTGGGCGATGCGCAGGACTAGCGTCTCTCTGGGAATCCCTGTACCCCTCTCTCTCCTTTCCAAACAGCGTGGTGTGTGTCTCCTTCTCTATCTCCCTCCTCTCCCCCCTCCACTCCATTTTCCTCTAGAAATATCACTGCTTTGATGATCCGATTGTAAAGCATTGATTACAAATTTATTCTCAGACACTATATAAGTCTTTATATCTGCTATTAGAGACATCTGGGAATGATTAGAGCCCTTCCTCCCCCGGCTCTGCTCCCTCTATCTTGCAGCGAGGAGCTAGAGACATGTTGACGTCAGATCAGACGGCTAGGAGCCATCCTGCTCTCCACTTGGGTGTAATCACGGCGGCGCTTTCCAAGCTCCAGCCCGGCCGCGGCCGCCGGCTGGGATGCGGGTGCAGCGGGACGCGGCGCTCCCGCCCCGGAGCTCCTCGGCACAGCCCGATTTTGAGCCCCTGGAGGGTCCGGCTTTTCTGGAGTTTGCCGTCGAGCTTGTTTGTTTATTTGCCTGTTTGAGACTTTGAGAAAGCAAAAGCGGCGCATTCTCCGGGCGGTGCTCCCCCGCCCCCCGCTTCCGTCCAGCCCCCGTCCCAGCGCTCGCTTTATCTCAGCCCGATTTCTCCCGGCGCATTCGCTCACAGCTCTGCCTTCCAAAATAAATATCGAGTCGGGCAGATTTCCACCTTATGTCTTGGCAGGGAGAAATTAGCCAAGCAAAGTGCAAGGCTTACGTGCGGGCAATCGCAGGAGCGCTGACACCCCGCTATCCAAAGTGGTAGTCAGGTTTACAACCAGCCGGGAGAGCTGGAGGCTGCTGTAAAACAAGACGATTCTTTACCCAAACGGCAGTGCTGCTGGCGGGGAGATGGCTTTACACCTGCTATTAAATCCTAATGAATCGCCTCTAATTGAGACCTGGGGCTGGCTGACGGCAACGCTGAACAGCCAACGTGGTAGTCCTGGCTCGGCGGGACCCAAGACTAGGTTGTCCATGCTTATTTTTTATGTTTCGTACCCCTCTTTTTTTTTTACCCAAGAAAAAAAAAAAAAATTTAATACATACAACTTGAGCCCCCGCCGGCTGCTCGCAGAGTCTTGGACGGCTGACACTTGTCCAGCTGTAAGTTACAATCAGTGCTGCTACCAGGAAGGGGGGTCGAGGGGCGACTGTGGATGAGAAAGCAGTTGATCTCGTCTCCAGAGGAAAGAGATAATGTTAGACTATTTGTCTGAAGGATTAAATTCTCGGGGTAGAATACGCCTGCCAGGAGAAGAAAAAAAAAAACAAACAAAACACACACACAAAAACCCCAAACTCACGCCGCCCTAATAATTAAAAAAATAAGCTTCCATTTCTTTATTCCAGCAAAATTAAATAAAATAAAACAAACTCCCTAAGATACCGCAACTCTCCACTGTGTCTATCTGTAATCTCGAAAGGAAAAGGAATATTTCCTTTCTGAATCAGTGCAAACGGTATGCTATGAGCTCGGCTTCCCACCACAGCCATCAACCCCAGGGCTCGGGCAGGGCCGGGTGTAACGAAGAAGAAGAAGAAAAATAAAAAAAAGTAAAGGAAAAAAAAAAAGAACCCCGTGAAACACATCCGAACCGGAAAATGTCCAGCAAATCCCTTCGCTGGGCTTTACGGGAGAGCTCTGGCTGGTGACGGTTCTTCGGCAGGGCCGAGGCTGCCGCCCCGGCGCCTCTCCCCGGGGAGCCTCTCAGGCTGCAGCCGCCTCCACGGGAGAGTAGGGGGGGAGGCCGGGCGGCCCCCGGGGAGCGGGCCCTTCTGGGGTCTGCAGCCCCGCCGGCCTGGGGGTTAGGTACGGCTGCAGCCGGGAGCGGGTTTTGGGAACAGCAGTAATATATTAGCGAAACAATGGAGATCAGCGCGCCCGCATCTCGGAGCCTTTTATTTGCTAACCATGAAGGCTGTTCAAAGCAGGAACGAGCCCCTGCGTTGCCCAAAGTACTCGGGAGAAAAATGTAGAATTATATTTTAATGTGTAGCAGTAGAGTCGTTTTCGCGGCCACGTATATTGAACAAACATATGGGGATAATAGAGAGGACGATCCTCCTATAGGGGTCTCTATTTGCACGCCATATGTGGCTATAGGCTGAAACAGCTGCGTATAATGAACTTTTTAAAAAGCTAAATACGCGTCAAAACCCCTAGCAGTTTTCTAGAACTGGTCTAAAAGATAATGAAATATCCTGCCAGAAAATACAGGAGGTGGAAGAGATTAAAAATAATAATAATAATAGATTCCCGTCCCAGCCAAGCCTTAAGCCTCCCCAGGTTTGCTGGGAGCCCTGCCTGAAGGAGGACCCCGGCAGCTGGGGGGGTGCGGGGGTCCAGGGGCACCCTAGAGTCGGGCGGCGACGCGTGAGGGGACCGGGACGGGCTGGAAAGGGCCAACGGAGGCGCACGTCCCAGCCTTGACTGCCTCTCTCCCAAATCTGGTTTTCATAGAGCCGCGCAGTAATTACCTAAAGCCATAACTGTCTCCGAAATTATTCATTAAAGTCATTCTCGGGAATCTCGCTGCGCTAGCGCTTACGTTTATGGCCTTTGCGCCAGCAGAGCATGACATCGCCTCTCGCTCTATTTCTTCGGCGGCCGCCTGTTTAACATGGCGATGGGGAAGAGAGGCGCAGGGAGTGGGGGTTGCTCTCTTGCCTTCCCCTCGGTGTGTTTGTTTGCGGTGATTCAGGTTGCTTTCCCCCTTTTGGCGAAGGAGCGCCATGCAACCCGGCAGACACCTTGGGAGCGAGGAGGATATTTTGGGGAGTTGCAGTGTTGTGCGGAAGATCATGTCTGTGCCCTGTGGTGCTGTCAGTGGTGACAGATCCCAGATGCAGCCGCTACTGTATGGGAGATTGAGTTTCTCAGCAGAAAACTCTCTCCCTCCCTCCCAAACGTCTTCAAAAACCTTCTCCAGATACTGCAAGTCACTTCGGCTCAAACGAGGAGAGAAAGGGGGGGGGGGGAAAGGCTTTCTCTCTCCCCCTCCCTCTTTCTTTCTCCCGCCGGCTATTTCGAGGGTGCAGGGGAGCCATGACCGGGCCCTTCCCCCCCCTGGGGACCCAGGCCTCAGTCCCACTGCGAGCTCGCCGCCGAGCATGGGGAGCCTCGTTCAGGTAAGCGGGAGACTGTGGTGGCTGCGGCGAGTGGGGCTGGGACCGGTGGCCGGGACCGGGGTGGTCCCCCAAGCCCATCCCCCGTCCCGCGGTTGAGTCTCTCTTCCTGGTGGGGGCGACCAGAGGTGTGGGTGTGTTGCCCAGAGTTGGGCGGCGAGGGGGGTCCCCCTGCCCCAGGCAAGACAGAGGGAGCGGGTTGAGGGACGACGTGGGATCCCCTCTCTGCCCCACCGGCCGCAGCAGAAGACGGGAACCAGGAGCTGGGTCCGCCCGAAGCCCCTGGCCCGGCGGTGCTCGGGCTCTCGGGGGAGGGTAACGGAGCGGGGTTGAGTTCAAGGGCTTTAAAGGGAGACCGGGGACGGGAGAGAAAATGGGCAGAGGAGGCAAAGGGCGCTGGGCGCAGACCCCGCCGGGAGCGCGGGCCAGATGCGGACCCTCAGCTATCGCCCCGGGAAACTGCGGCGGTCGGGAACACTCCCGTCTCCCCTATCCCCCCCCTCCCGTCTTTTCCTCACCGCTGCAAGTAAACGGCAAGAAGCACGGGGTTTAACAGCGCCGGGAAACTTATCTGCCTCTTCCAGACATATGACTTTTATCAACCCTCCCGTTTTCCCCTCACCTCTCCTGGAAAATATTTGCGCCCCTTGAGTGCCGAAATAAGAGGCCAAGGGGCTGGGGCGTCTCCTCCTGGGGCCCTTCTCCCCACTCCGTGCAAGTGGACTGTGCTTAAGGACTTAGTTGCGGGCTGTGGCTGTGGTGTCCTCTATTCCCCACCTTGGAGGAGCGGTGTAGATGTCTGGCAGCAGCGAGGTCTCCTGCCACCAGATGAGCCCCCAAAACCCCTGGCACAGCCGAAGGGGAGGCCTGCTGCTCCCTCGGGAGATTTGACGTGATAGTCCCGGGGTCCCAGGGGTGACTCCCGTGCGAAGCACCCCGGGCCTCATCCCACGATTTCACTCATGCCTCTTAGAAACGGCTCCTACTAAACCCCACTCTCGGTCCTTCCTTCCCCAGATGAGTTGAAAGGCTTTAATTCAACCTCTAGCCTAGCCTTTCCCATTCCCTTTAAAAAAAAAAAAAAAAAAGCTCTTGCCTTTAGCAGAAGTAAAATTGTGACCTTGCCTGATCCACAGAGCCTCCTGTTGGGAGCAGTTAGCTGTGGTTGCATTAGGCCAAAGGACCTCCCAAGTAGCGGTGGCCTGGGTGTCATAGGAAGGGACTCTGCACATTGTCCGTTCTTTCTCATCAAAGTCCCAGGCAGCGTGGAGCCAACAGTTTGGTGGAGCAGGAAAATAGTCAACAACCTTCCCCCCTCCCTTCCCAATCCAGCAGTCCCTCGATCTTCCTGGGATGCAAAAAAAGGAACAAACTTTTTCGTAACTTTAGCTCTACGGTGTGATTTATATTTCCGGCTGCTCTGACAGAGCGGCAGTAATTTATAGCCTGATAAAAAACACTTTTACAACACCAGAACATGTTCAAGTAGTGTCTTATTATGGAAAAAGATTTTAAAAGAGGACACACGCAAGAAAAATAGTTCGTTTCTCTGCCTTTTTCCAGTATAGGTTTTTGAACAGTCAAATGGATTGAAATAGCATCATAAGCAAAAGGAAAAAAAATGTAGGCACGGGCTGAAGAACACGGGGATGAAATCAATCCTGGGGTTTTGTTTATATAGTGTACATTATATGTCCACGTTTCTCCTATTTCTCCAAGGTTTTCGCTTAATGGATACTTCTGTTTTCGTGCTCTCGACAAATCCTGTTTGTCTTGCCCCAGGGAATGCTTTCATTTGGGCATGGATCTATTGTGTTTAAACAATTCCTTTTCTTCAATAACCCATTTCTTCTCCGGAGTTTAAAATCGAGTAGGTCTGGTAGAATTTATGAAAGAAGAAACATCTTTTATTCAGTTCTAATTTCTCTAATCTGATATGGAAAGCTCTTCCAAATACCGGGGTAATAGCGTTATCCCTTCTTGAGGAGCATCCAGGCTTCTCCACTGGGGCAGGGCAGGACGACTCTGAAGTCTAATGTACAACATCCCTATGCTGGTAAAGACGATAAAGTTTAGTAAATTACAAATATGTGAATTTGGCAAACAGTTAAGGATTAAAATGATCAAACGATTAAAAAAAAAAAAAGATAAGAAAAAAGAGCAAACAATGAATAAACCACATGTAGCAGTTGCCGCTTTCTCGACTTTGGTAATTATTTACACCTGAATCATAGTTTACTTCAGCCACATTTTCAAAAGTAAACCTTTAAAGAATTTAATTATTTCCAATTTTCGGCAATAGAGATGGAAAAAAAAAGTGTAGGTTAGTGACCAAATGCTGTCTCTCATAAAAGGTTTTACGTGCACTTCCATCCTGGAGATAGAAGCACCCCCTCCGCATCCCCCCCTCTCAGACACACACCGCCGCGCACCGTCAGCTGTGCGTGCATTTACGGCCTAACGAGAAGCTGCTGAAGGGGCTCACATGGGACGAACCGGCTGCATATAGAGAGACAGATATAAACATACACATACACATATATACATGCCCGTGTGTGTGCTCAGTCGAGACACAATATTGAAGCATATGTGGACGGACTCCACGGCTCCTTCCTTCAGCTCTATAATAGCTCTGTTATTTTTACTAAACGATCAGGATGGCTCTACGTGACCCCTCGTCGTTTAAAACCATTTTCTATCATTGCATGTGTGCCCGGGGGTGGAGAGGGGAGGAGGAATCGACAAGTCTTTGAGAATAACCGGGAAAGTCTGTGATGTATAGCACGTTTTGTCTTTATCTAGGCGACATGTCGTTCGCAGGACGGCACGGGTTTCCATGAGCGGCGGGGCACGGAGCACATCCATCCTGCGGGAGAAGCGGGCAGACTCGGGGAGCTCCTGCGGCTGGGGGAAGGCAGGGCGGGCGCAGGGGCAGGACAACCTCTCGTTCCCCTTCTGCCATTTTCCTCGTGTCAATTCCGCACTGTCTGAGGAGGGGGGGAAAAAAGGCGGGGGAGGTGTGGTGTGGTGTGTGTGCAAAAGAGCGAATCGCCGCTGGTGCCGGACCTTCGCGGCTGTACCGGGCAGCACCCCGGGGGCTAGGAACACCTGTCACCCCCGCGGGAGCCCTCCTTTCCGTGGGCACTGACTGCAAGCTGCGAGTACTATCAGTATTTCATTGCTACCTCTCCTTAAATCCGCCCCCAGCCCCCACGTCGGGGCTACCTTGGCATCCTTCCCGCAGCCGCACAGCATCCTCGTGTGCGCTGTATCCTGGGGCTAGGATGACATCTAAAGGGCTTTGAAACAGGCAGTTTGAATTTAGGAAACCTGCTCGGGCTTGAATCCGGCGGGGATTCCCGGAGGGAGTGGGGGGAAGGAAGGACAGACAAGCCATGGTTTGGTTTGGAGCACAGCCTCCCGCAGGCAGAAGTGTGTCCCCTCTCTGCCCACAGCGGCCGGGCAGGAGGTGCCGGGCTGCGCACAGGCGGGAGCTCCGCAAGCACTTCGCGCATCTCCCGACGGGGAGAGGAGGTGGCCGGGGAACTTGGGTCTACCCTCCTCGGACCCCTTTTCTACGCCCAGTCGGTGCCTGACACGGCGGGCGTCTGCGCTCACCCAGCCCTGGATGAGGGGCCAAAGAAAAAAAAAAAAAAAAAAAAAGAAAAGAAAATGAAAAAATGTCCCCAGACACATTTTGTTTTCACTTTGTAGAGCTTTGCTAAATCAACCAGCAACCTAAATTCACTAGCCCTGTGATGATTTTACATGCACGCCCTCTCTGTGACCCAGAGTAACATGCTTGGCGCTAGCTACGGGAATATTTGGACATACGCATAGGTGTGGGAGCATGAAGAAAAGAGCTTTATATTGCCTTGGGTTAAGGGTCCTCAGTATCTTTTGGTCGCTGACTCCCACTCTGTAAAACATCTGTTAGAAATGATGTTCCCTGCAACAAGCACAGAGCTGGGGGGCTGTTTTGCTGGGGGTTGGTTTGTTGTTTTTTTTTTCCTGTTGGCTGAGAGAAGGGAATATCACGCTGAACACAGAGAGGCGAGAAGGCTCATAAACTAACAGTAACTCATTTTCTAGAGGTAAATTAACTTTTAAAAATTTTTTTTTATTTTTCATGACTGATCATCGTAACAGATGTCAATACTGTTGTATTTATTACATCATTTGCAGTGCCATTTCTTGCGCGTCTTTCTTATTTTTAAAAACAAAGCTATTTTTGACCTGCTCAGCCCTAAGCAGATATACACTAACCTAAGGTTAAAAGAATACAGTTTATTAAAGACGGACAGCGATAGTTCCCACTGCAAAGTCTCATCAAAAGCGACAAGAAAATAGAGGTTGAAACATGATAAGGTCATATAAAATATTCTGACTGAGTCTAAGCTGTATAAGCATAGAAGGTGTTTAAAACTTAAACATTTCTCTGTTATTTCTTTCGCACACATATGGCTTAAAATATACAAAGTGGTCATTTTATTTAATTGTACCTATATAGAGACCTATATATATAACTCCCCCCTAAGAGAGCTCTGACACCTGTTGTAAGTTCCAACACAGGAGATCATACTGTAAATGCTTTCTGCATTTTTTAATATGATAAACACTCTTCTCAGACAAAATAGCTACAGGAAAATTTTACTAAGTAAACGTTCTACGAAAATACTCCCGAGATTGAACTAATCTTTGGTTGGGACGAAAAACATGTCGTATTCGCACCGTGTTTTCCAAGCCGGGGACACCTCCTAGGAGACCTCTGGCAATCTTTCCGCTATTTTATTAAATTCTGTGGCGACTAGTCTAATGAATTTGCTTGGGTTTATTTTTACTTGCTGAGTAGCGGGATGAAAAGCCTGGTAAAATCAAAAGGTGTTGCAGGGAGAGTCGGAAAAAAAAAAAAAAAAAAAAAAAGATTTTCACTTTCTCCGAAGCAAGGGCTATGCGAGACCTGTTTCCCGGGTTTACCCGCATCCAGCCTACGGAGCGCCTGCTCAGCAGGGCTGCCCCGACAACCGGAGCTCACCCGCGTGGCCGGTGCCTGGTACCTGCTCGAGCCCTCGCACATCTCCCGGGCACAGGGACGGTGCCCCCCCAGCCCCGCCACTGGCCGGCAGCGCGTAAAGGAGGGGGAGCCTGAGCCGCTGTAATTGTTTTCCCTGCACATGTTGTCTTGGTATTTAAAGGTCTAAATCCCAACTGCCAGCCATACAGCTGGGGTATGTTGCATCCTATCAATTCATAACAAGGAGGTGTTCTGGAAAGACTCGTAAAGGTATTTATTTTAAAATGTGTGCTGAAAAGATATATGCCGGGGGGAGGGTGGACAGGATTGGGCGTCTCGAGTTTTGTTTCTAAGCCAAAAATGGCACAATTCGAGTTGTGAACAAATGGTTTCCAGAGAATAGCTCTTTTCTCTTTCTTTTCCCTGCAAAAAGTTTGTTTGAAGTTCCAGGAGTTTTACATGTTAAATGATATTAATACCAAAAAGAATTCTTCGGGGCTTCTTGTTTTAATTTTGAAGGGCTGGCATGTGTGGTTTCTCTTTCTCTTTCTCTCTCTTTCTTTCTTTTCTTTCTTTCTTTCTTTCTTTCTTTCTTTCTTTCTTTCTTTCTTTCTTTCTTTCTTTCTTTCTTTCTTTCTTTCTTTCTTTCTTTCTTTCTTTCTTTCTTTCTTTNCTCTCTCTCTCTCTCTCTTTCCTTCTCTCTCTCTTTCTCTCTTTCTTTCTCTCTCTCTTTCTTTTCCTTCCTTCCTTCCTTCCTTCCTTCCTTCCTTCCTTCCTTCCTTCCTTCCTTCCTTCCTTCCTTCCCCTCTTTCCTTATTTCTTTTCTTCCTTCCTTCTCCTCTTTCTCTGCCCTCCCCACCACCTCAGTTTTCTTTCTTGTTTTTGGAAACTCCTTCTTTCAAACGGACTGTGTTAGGAATATTGTTGCGCGTAAAAGAAATAAATAACCTAATAAATAAAGCAGGCTCCTATTATGACAAGTTCCAAGCCAGAGCACCATTTTACGAGTTAAAAAAGCCCTTGAGTAAAAAGAAAATAAAGCAAAAGGGTTTAATAACAGAACCGCTGTCAGTTGTAGAGGTGTGAGGCAGCAGCGCAGGACACACCTCTCCCCCAGCCCAACCGCGGGAAGGCGGCTTGCAGGATCAGCCCGCGGGGTTTATCACCGGCAAACCCTCCGCAGCACCAGGATTGGGCAGCTCGGCAGGGCGCTGCTGTTCCCTCCCCGCCGCTTTTCTTTCTTGCAGCTCTGCCAGCGTGTTAAAACTATTGCAAAAACAGGGAGGGATCGCGTCAGCTTTCTGTGAGGGCTGGACGCGTCCTGCCCACCTTCAACCGGGCGTTATCCCGGTTCCTGGGGATGCTCCCGCAGCTTCTGCCCGCCCGCCCCGTCCCTGCTGCCTGGAGTGGCCAGCGGCGGGGGCCTGGAGCCGGTCTCTGCCGGGAGCCCTCGTTATCCGGGCCAGCATCCCTAACCGTGTGGCCAGCATGCAAAAAACGCCGTCCCGCCGGCTCAGGGCGGATTTTTGTCCAGAAGTCAAGACGGAGAAAGAAAGCTTGTTGCGAACGGGGAGGCAATTGTGGAAAGTCAAATTCAGAAGACGGTTTCTTGCTCTGCAGATTCTGGGAGGGGTTTAACTCCTGCCATGGGCGGGGGGCGATCCCCAGCCGGGACCAAAGCGGCGCTGCCCCCCTGGGGAGGGCCGGGCCGGAGGGAGGCACAAGCCGCTGGCAAACCACCCCCCACCCCCGCCAGCGGGAGCCCTCCTAATCGTTTGCATGTGCCTACGCCCCGAGCAGCCCCACTCCGAGACGCGGAAAATACCGTAACGACTCGCGTGTCGTAAATTACAGAGACCTCACCCTGGCAGGGACATGCCGGGGAAGCGTCTGGTTTGTCTGCAGCTCTGGAAAGCACGGGAGGAACCGGGCTTTCTGCTTCCCTGATTTCTTTTTCCCTTGTCTCCTCTCAGCCGCCTTCTCCACGGAGGCAGATATCGCAATGACTCACTGACATGTTTCGGTGAAGGGGAACATTTTTGTCTCGTCTTCGCCCCTTTTTTTTGGGGGGGGTGTGGTTTTTTTGGTTGTTTTTTTTTTTTTTTTTAATTTTTAAACTATTAACTCCCGTTTATGATCGAAATGTTACTCTGTGCGTTTTGTTTCGTTCTGGCTGCCATTGGTTGGCCTGGGTTTAATAAAAGGGGAAAAATGCTCGTCACAAATGTAGCTATTGTTTGGCTGGGGAGATGGGGACCAGAGGAGGAAAGAAGAGAGACGTGAGACCGTGGGTAACAGTGACGGTGGGATCAGACTTTCCTCTCCCGAAGCCCTGGTCTTGCGCTCGGCCCTCTCAAAAAAGAGCTCACTTTTTCCCCAATCTGCCTGCAAGGGTATACAGGGGAGCCGGGGGCATGTTATCTCAGGGACATAATGCTAATAAATGTGCTCATATGTTGGACATTCCCCTTGCCTGTTTTATAGGGCTTCGCTTGTGGTGCTTAATAGGCCGGGTCACCGGGACTGATGCTAGGGAGGTTATTAGGATTAAGTAACCTAATGAATCGCGTGGCCATTAGCGGGCTTTGAAAGTAGGTAGTTTTCCCTGTAACATGGTCTTCTGCCTCTTAACACAGGCAATTATTTTTAACTGTCTCTCAATCACAGGTCGGAGGGGGGGCTTTTTCTTTCTTTCTTTCTTTCTTTCTTTCTTTCTTTCTTTCTTTCTTTCTTTCTTTCTTTCTTTCTTTCTTTCTTTCTTTCTTTCTTTCTTTCTTTCTTTCTTTCTTTCTTTCTTTCTTATTTGTTTAAAACCTCTCTCTGATGCTCAGAAATGAATTTATTCACAGAAGGAGCCTATCTTTTTATCTCGGGATTCCTCGGAACCGCTTGGCGAGCCAGACACCGCGGCCGGTCCAGACCTTCCCCGGCTGATGGGAGCATAGTGGCCGGCGGAGGAGCTGCCGGTGCCTTTCCCCGCCACTGGCCACAGACACCTCTCGGTGCGTGGCTCTGTGAATATTCGAGGAGGAACTGTATGCAAATTTACCAGAAGAGGGGTTTTCTCATTGTGCCTTTTGCCCTAGTCAGGTAAGTGATGCGATGCTCGGTTCCCTCTCCGGAGGCTCTCCCCGAACTGGTCCCTTACGGAGAATCCTGGGAGTCTCCTTCCTGGAGCCAGCTTCACCTCCCCGCACTCCGGTACCGCCATCGGGCCCCGTTGAGCGGGCGGAGAGGCGAGGCAGGGGCAGGCCGGAGGGGAGTGCAGTCGGCGGCGTGCCCGTTCTCCCTGGGCAGCCGTGCTCGGGGGAGTACAGGATGGCAGGAGCGAGCTCTTGCGCCATCCACCGTCTTCACTGTCGGGGAGAAACCAAACTTTTAAAAAATTTATTCTTTTAATTTCTTTTCTTTACACTGGGGTTTAGCTTTACTCGGTGGTGGATTTTTTTGCAAACATCGTTGTTTTCCCCCCTGGGAGAAAGGAGAGCCACAAGTGTAACCACAGGTTACGGGGTCGTAATGGTCGCTCGGGCAGACCGTGCCAGAAGTGTGAATCGCTTCTTTAGTTAGAACAAGTATTACCGGCTAATTAAATTAATCAGATATAAAATATTTATCCCGTGTCTATTTCTTGGACGGTTCACACTTTGAAAAAAAAGCGACCCCAAAATGGGTGTAGTGGGGACAAAAAACCGGCAGGAGAGTCTTAGGAGAAGAGACCGCAGGCTTCTGGCCGTGCGCCCGTCGGAGCTCGGCGATGTCCTCGCTGCTCAGCCGGCTGAGGCGGCGGGGTGAGAGGAAGACCACGGGAAGGACGCGGGGGTGTGGAGCCGCGGCGGCTGGAGGCAAAGCAAGGCTCAGCCTCCGCTGCCGAAACAAAAGAAGCCGGGAAGCCCCGGCCCGGCGAGGCCAAGGCCCCTTCGGCAGAGCAGTCGCAGAGCGGCATCTCCCCCGCCCGGCGACACGGCGCTGGCAGGGTGACAGGGGAGGGCGGGCTGGTGGCAAAACTCTATGCCGTGTTTTCCAGATATAAAAGGTTACGATCAAACAGCGAAAGGCACCGCACCTGCCGGGCTGCCTGACCCACGGCTGCCGGGAAGGGGCTGCTCTGTCGGGGGCCCGGCGGCGGGAGTGGCGCAAGGTGTCTGCCTGCAGATGGGAGGAAAGCTCCAGCCCGCCAGACTTGGAAAGGGTCCACTTTCCCACAGCTTTTTCAATCCCCAATACTTTTCACACCCCGTTAGGAGTTAATACCGCCGAAACCGCTAAACGCTTCCATGCCTAAAGGTACGCCCCGCCGGGGGCTGCGCCTGCCGGCCCCCGGGGGCAGCCCGGGCCGCAGTGGCGGAGAGAGCCGCCTGCCTTGACGAAAGGGCTCGTTTCCCTGCTGGAAATTCCTCGGATGCTTTGTGCTTAGGCATCAGGCCTGCTTCCTTTGCAAGGGCTTCGGAGGGCATGGGAGGGAAAGTATTCCTGGGATACCTTTTCGGGAAGAGCTGAGGGATACTGCCGGGGCCGCTCCAGCTCCCTGGTAATGTTTCAGACGTCAGTTCCTCGGCTTGGAGAGCCAGCTCGGGGTCAGCTATGCGGTCTAGCCTCTTCAGCCAAGCACCTCCGGGCGGCAGGGAAGGGTCCCGGGGGAGGGGACATCAAAAGCAGGCTAGATCTTGCCTGTAGCCGGCGGATTTTTTTAAATTTATTTTTTTGTGGGGGGAATGGGGGATGTTTTCTGCGGCTGTGGTTGAGCTTCGTGCCTTTCAGCCGGCGCCGGTACCGCTCCTCCCTGGCACTGCCCCGGCCGGAGGAAAGCTTCCTTGTAGCGGAGCGGGGCAAGCAGCCGCCCAGCACCGGCAGAGCCAAAACGCAGACAGACCCGGAGCCGATCTCGCCTTTAATGTGTGCCCAGCCTCACTAGTCACTCTGTAAGACCAAGGGCAGGGAGAGGACCTCTCCTTCCCTAAGGTCACAGGGAAGATGAGGTAACCCACGCCGCAGGGAAGTGCCCAATCCGGGGGAGCATTTCCCGTCCTTTTTTTTCCCCTCTGAAGTAATCGTTGGGAAATTCCGGGTGACATTTCTTTCCACTCCTTTCCAAACCTGAAAACACCATCCCCAGCAAAAAACGACCGACTGGGGTCTCCCCAGATGGCAGCAGGAGCACTAGTCTCCGAGAATGCATGCAGAAGGCCTGATCCTACACTGTGTAACATGCAGGCCAGCTGTGTCCAGCCTTTGAGGCAGTGGGACTTGTAGGTTGACATTTAGAGCCTGAAGGGTTTTGTTCTGCGGGTTTGGCCTCAAAAACCAAGGGACTTGTCCCTGGCGCAAGGTGAGTGCATTCCTGGAGCCCAGTTCTGCCGCGCTCCCCTCCAGACACAGGAATGCATCTCTGCTTGCATCCCTCACTTCACTGGCAACCCTTCTTTTGCAGTAACTCCGGGGAAGGCCGAAACACCTTAGTGCTTAGTGAGCTCTAAAAGTGTGGGGTGTACCTTTAGGTACAGCGTTGTAAACATTGCAGCATCCTTTAGCTCAGCGTTTGCTCTCCCTTCAAAACTCTTTAAAACCTTGTGCCGTGAAAGAGAAATCCGTCAATAATATGCTCTTGGCGGGATACTATGTCCCTTATGTGGCTCTTCCTTTTGCAGCGGACCGGCCGCGGTATATGCCGCACGGGGAGAAACCGCGGGTGCGGTGCCAAGACGGCTCCCGAGGAACCGGCTGAGGAGATCTCCGAGAGAGGCTGGTTCGCAGGAGGGGGACGTGGAGGTTTCCCCGGCTTCCTTGTCCCTGTCCCTGTCCGAGACACACACAGCCCGGGGCGGGGGAGCAGGCCCAGGTTGGCTGCAGCCTCTTCTTGCCGTTCCTGGGGGCCAGCCCCGGCCTGCTCCGGCCTCATCCGGGTTACATCCCACGGGCTGTGCTCGCAAAGTGGAGCGGTGATCTCTGTATATTGTCGAGAAAGGAGACTCTTCGGTTGGGTTGGGACATGAACGAAGGGACTGATCGACATTTATAGCTTCCCATTGAATTTGCACGTTATTTTCCCCAGCCGAAGCGTTAGAAAGGGTAGAAAAGGAAGTCCTCTCCTCTTTACACCCGCTCAGTGGAAGAAACCACGGCAGCAGAGCTAACGACCAGGTTCAACCCCTTCTGCATCCTGAGGGCTCCGATCTCATAGCGGCTCAGTCCACCCCTCTTCGTTCTCTCTGACAGGACTAGGTGGTGGTCACCCTCCTTTGTGGCAGAAGCATCGCAGGCAACCTCTCCACCACCCACTGGTTTCCAGCCACCGGGTCCTCCCCGAGCCCACTCAGACTCCTGAGGCCGCGGGGATCCGAATACCCCACTCTCGGGGCTCTCGGAGGGCGGGTGCCTGGACAGAGAGGGCCACCTCCTTATTCATCCTCCCCAGGCCTTAGCAGGACCCTAAGCCCTGTCCAAAGTGAAGGACCTGCGTTGTGGATGCTACATAAACCAGTTACACTTGTTCAGGTGTAACTACAGAGGGTCTCTTCTCTCACTTTGCTCCAGGCCAGAACCCTGAGGGTAGGTGTAAACCGTAGCCTGCAAAACACCGAGAGCATTTCAACTTACTTAATTTATTCAAAGAGCAGAGTCAAGAGCTAGGAGGATCTTCAAGGAAAGGATACTTTCATCAGCTGCCAGCTGAGGCTGAGGAGATAGGTACCTGAACATCCGAAGGCATGGCAACAGTGGACACCTCAGCTGGGTGGTCAAGGAGTGCCCTTGCTAACACGTGTGACCCGCGGAGAGCTGTCACTGCGGAACATCTGCAGCTGCAAACTCTCCGCCTTCCACGGGGCAGGTAGCAGGTGGCACCAGCCATATGCAGGTGCCTACATGCCCCAATTCCATGGTTCCCCCCCGCATCGCCGGGCCACCCCTTCGCCACTCTGCGCTTTCCACACACGAGCTTCCTTTCCCTTTTCCCTTTTCCTGTGTTTTTTTTTTTTTTTAATTTAATTTTATTTTATTTTCCCTTTTTCCTTTCTCTTTATTCTTTTCTTTGTCTTCTTCCCCTTTAATTTTCCCTTCCCTTCCCTTCCCTTCCCTTCCCTTCCCTTCCTCGGAACTCCGCAAAACTAGCAGAGAGAGAAAAATATCAAAACTGTGGCGTGCGCAAAGGTGTTTTTAGGTGATTTGGAGTTTTTGTTGTTCTGTGGTTTTGGTCTATTCTCGTGAAAGGGTGCTGGATTTTTCTTGCCGTGCTGCCGCTCGCACCGCCGCGGAGCAGGCAGGGTGAACAGCTCTGCCCGGGGGGATGCTCGGGTTTAAAGCCGAATATCGCGCCTTCGCCACAAGTCTGAGAGCAGCAGCGGTGGGGGCAAATCCCCCTCCTTTCCCCTCCACAGGCCCCAGGTGCTTCCGGGCGCGGCGGAGCGGCACGGCTGCTCCCGCGGGTGCGCAGCAGCTCAGCGCGGCGGGAGCGAGGGGGACACCAAATCTGGCTGGGGAGACCCGGCCCAGACTGGACACGGGAGAGCATGTAGGTGCCTGTGTATGAGATCCTCTGTATGAATACCTATACATATATGTATATAAATGCTTGCACACGTACGATTAATATACATTAAATATAACCGAATATATATTAAATTATTTTAGTTACCTTACTAAATAATAGTGAATCAGTCCCACAGTTTCCTTTCATTTGCTTCATGCACTTTGAGATCTGCAAGAAATACAATGTAGGGGAATATTTGGATATACATTTTACATATTAAAATACACGAAAATATGCAAGTATGTTATACTACATATATGTAAACACGTACCAACACTTACTCATAAATTCACATGTGAATGCTACTGAAAGGCTCCGGTTGGGTGGGACATGTGATGTGATGCGATGTGATACGATGCCCAGATCAGCCAGGCCCTGGCATCCCCACGCCGCCCCCATCCCTGTGGGCTCGGGCGCCGCGGCCCCGGTCTGGATGCGACCCATGGCACCGGGACGTGATTTCCCCTCCGCTGCTGTCCCGTGTTGGGGGAAGGTGGGTCCGTGAGGCACGAGTGCGCTGTCTGATAGCACAGGGTTATCACCTGCGCTTCCCTGCAGAAACAAACCTTATTTATCACAAGACGCATGGATCCCCTGGAGACCTCTTCCCATCCCCGTCCCCCGATCCCCTCCGCTCCAGTCCCGAGGGTAAAAAAGAAGAAAAAAGAAATTAGGAGGAGATCGCTGTTGGCAGCAAGCAGGCAGAATGAAGTCCCTTCTCGTTCTGCTGCGTGAAGGCGAGACTGGTTTTCCTTCGTGCTTCTTTTTGCAAAGCTTTCCCAAGTGCCTCAAGTTGCCCGATGCCATCTCAAAATTGGTGGCAAAATTCTCGTGGCACAGACCAGACATTTCGAACATCTGCTTATGAAAGAACAGACATTTCCTCGAC
>VYZX01019533.1:47788-91715 GCA_013401335.1 Brachypteracias leptosomus | reverse complement strand
TGTTGCAACAGTCTGCAATTAAAAAAAAAAAAGAAAACAAAACAAGGAAAAGAAAGGGAAAGCAAAGAAGTGAAGCAAAGTAAAGTGAGAGGAGAGGAGAGGAGAGGAGAGGAGAGGAGAGAAGTGAAGAGAAGAGAAGAGAAGAGAAGAGAAGAGAAGAGAAGAGAAGAGAAGAGAAGAGAAGAGAAGAGAAGAGAAGAGAAGAGAAGAGAAAAAGAAGATAAAAAAAGGAAAGAAAAGAAGAAAAAGAAAAGAAAAAGAGAAAAAAGAAATTGAAAAGGAAAAAAAAAGAGAAAATAAAAGACACACATCCATTTTGATTATTAATATTTTCTCGTCGGTTTCTTGCACAGAGTGAGGCAGAGGGAGATGTGAACCCCTGAAGCCAGGGATCTGCAACCTCCCAGCCGTGAGTCGCGGGGGGCTGAGCAGCAGTTCTTTCCCGCTGGAGAGGTGGGTACTGCGTTTTAGGGCAGGTACTTGGCCAGGTCGGCTCCCCGCAGGACCCGGCTGCCGACCCCTCGCCGGTGCAGCGCCCTGGGCTGCACATCCCTCCCGTCAGAGCGGGAGTTGCAGACCCTGCTCCGCTCGGGGAGGAAACAACCGCGTTTCCAGCGCCGAAAATCGAAAGTCCTTTCTTAGCCATTAGCGGGGAACCCCTCCCCCCTCCCCCCCAACCAAAAAAAAAAAAAAAAAAAAAAAAATAAAAAAACAAAACAAACAACCAAACAAAAAAAAAAAACAAAACAAAAAAAAAAAAAAAAAAAAGAGAGAGAGAAGAAATAAGACACTGAGACACTGAGAAAAATGGTAAAAAAAAAAAAAGGGGGAGGATGAGAGAGGAAAAAAGTGGGAGGGGGGAACGGCTTGCTGGGGCTGCAGGAGCAGCGCTGAGGCCAGATCCTTACCGCAGGCCGAGCGGTGCCAATCCCACGCACGGAGCCAAGCGGAGCGGCTGGGTAAGCAGGGCTGGCACCGTCCTCCCCGGGGTGAGAATCCGGCCTCACGCCTTCCCATGAACCAAACCCGACATCAAAGGGCACGCGATAGGCAATGTGGAGCGCACATGGGAGGCTCGCAAAGCCTTTTCTGTCAAAACGTGTTTCCTGGTGTTTTTCTGCCCTACCAGACCCAGCCCCGCAGTACCCTCGCAGGACCGTGGAGAAGGAGCAGGAACCTATAGACCTCTAGAGGTGGCCTGTGCATACATACACCACATATAGAGCTGCTCGAAGAGAGCCCAGGGAACCACTAGTTTCCTTTCTTCCTCGGTGAGATGCAGTGACTTGCAGCAAGTTAATAGCCATTGTTATCCAGGGGTGTTTTTAATTATCGTTTTGGGCCTCTGCAGATTTAACTCATCTTCTGCCACTTTGCTGTACAAACTGGGCATCCATCCAACATCCACTTTCAAATTCAGCTCTTGCAATTAATATCTCACCTGCTTCACATTTACCCCACTGCCCAATTCCTAGTTCAGCCAAACACAGCAACTGTCTCCACCTCAAGTCCAAGGACTTGATGGATATCCCTTTACCCTGCTTAGCAACTGCATGTGGCCGCCCCCATGATCTGTCAGGGTCTGGAGGAACAGCAAGGTCTGAAATGGGTTGCAATGGGAAATGGAGGAGAATTTTAAGGCTCTGGACTGGTGAGGAGTAGAGAGGAGATGGGAAGTGAAATTAAGACCATTCAGTTCTGCATGTGTATTCAAGAAAACAGTCTTATAAACATTGCGGGTAATAAATAAAGTTGTGATTTAGGAGGGAATTGGGAATTTGTAGCACATTTAATGAGGATTTTTTTTCTATAGCTTTTTTGAAAATTTTTCGTTCATTCACACCATGATGTTTTGCGAAGTTATAAAAAAGAGCAACAGGATTGCGTGCATCAATTAATATACTGCAGTATGCACTACATATTTATATGTGTGCTCATTTCTCATTGTTGTAACAAATCTAGAGGAAAACTTAATGTTTTTTGTAGAGATTCCAAGGCATAGTACAAGGCAAAGAGTCACCACAATATTTCATACCATCTGCACCTAGGAAGTTCCTACTACTTAACTGTGGCAGACATCCAGCTCACAAACACATCAACATTGGAGATTGGGTGGAAATCTGATGTTTAAATGCAGACTGTCTTTTTCATATTGCCATGCCTTTACTGAGTAATTCCCCCAGCACTAGGGAAGTCTCTGAGGTGCCTGAAGTTCTGCTCCACACATGCACCAAAGCCTTTTGGTCTTGACAGGGCTAAGTGTATATCTCTCACCTAATCCCATCCGGATTCACAGACAAAGCATTCCTCCTCCCCCGAGGAGCCAGCTCTGGCAGTGCATGTGTAACCCATGCTCACACAAATGGAGTCTGCACAAAACACGGTGGCACTGGAGCACGGTGGAAAAATGGGAGCAGTGAGACAGGGCAGTCAGTCCCATCTTGCAGAGTACATTGTTGGTCATTCAGGACTTGAGGGGAGCTAGTGATGTCCATCTTCTTCGTCTTTCACACTGTGATGCGTAGCTCAAATGATATCAGGCATCTGAAAGACAGGGAGAAATAGTCTTTCCTTTGAATCTGTGTTAATCTGCATGGCACAATTAATGATTTGATCCCTCTTCCCTTCTCCTGTGCCAACATCACAACATCTTCTAACCAGACATCAGTATAGTATTACAGAGGGTGGAAAGTAGAAGTTTAGCCTCCCTAAGGAACTGAATGAGTTCCCCAGAGCCTCATTTCTATTAAAAATAATGTACTTTTCAGTTTCTGATTGAAAATATTTATTTTCCACCACCACTATGCACGAACAGACTAGAAGTCATTGAGCTGGGCAGCCAGGTCCCTGAAAGACCTAGGTAGTGCTGAGCTGTTTGCAGGGAAGTGATGGGAGATTTTTTTCCTTTGGGAAAAAAGTGTGGGAGGTTTTTTAAGCCTCTGATATGTAAATCTGTCCTGAAGTAGTCAGTGAAGATGTTTTTGAAACGGTTCAAACCAAACTGCCCTGTTCAGGTTGTGTGAAGTGGTAATAGATGTTTAGATACTGGGTAAGGACAGTGAGTAGCTGTGTCCATGTGGCTGGAAAGCAGGAAACATATGTCATCAAAGGCACCAGCGCAGAATACCACTTATGTGGTGCATCACTGGCTTGAGCTAACTGCAGATGGAGTCCCCAGGGAGTTCACACACTCCAGATACCTGTCCCTCTCAAGGACAAATCCTGCAGGTTGTGTGCAGCCACCTCCTCCACCACCCATCGATGCTGCCATCCCTTCACTGTGGCTCCTCACTCTCCCTAGGTGCCTCATTCAGAGCTTGTATTGCACCGAACATCTGAAAAATTAAGTCCTTGAAGTTCAGCCTGACCTTAAAATTAGCCCAAAGGCTGACAAATGGAGCCAGGCCAAACCCAGTAGAGGTTAGAGGGCCTTTGAAGATACATCTGCACTGTTTGATGTAAGAGAACTCAAAGACCCAAACCCATGTACCTATTAGTTGCTGAGGGTGCTTGAATAAGGAGTAGAGCATACGGTCCAAAAAGCACAACTTTTGAGAGCTCTGAACGAAGTCTTCTGTACATGTCACTACAGCCTGCCAAATAAATGAATGTATTCCAATAAATATTTCAAAAGCCCAGGGACGGTGCTGAGGTGGAAAACTTAGCTCCTTATGCTAGCAGTCAACTCAAAGTTTCGTAGAATTCACACAGCTGATCAATAGGAGAGGTCTGGGGAGGAATCATTTCTGGTAAAGAAGGGAAGTGCAGGAGTATGGTTCATGTGCCCAAGGCCTTAATCTCTCCCCACCCCACCCCCATAAAACTAACCACATAACTTGTAATCATTTATAACAGTTGGAATTGTCTTGACTTTTTAAAAGACTTTTCTCATTAGACGTCCCTTTATTCCTTGCACAGCATATTATTGATCTTAATATGCAGAAAATGCCATAGCTAGCAACACAAGAATGTCTGTGCCATTTTTGCTAAACAATGAGAACTGATGAGGTTTGGCACAACATTAAATATTTAACATTATAGCTTTGAGAAGACTTTTATGTGTCTGTACTACCAAGAAAATCTTTTAACAGGAAATATGTTTTTCTCAGCTCCACTAAAAACTCCAGTGAGAGCTGATTCTATTTGCATTAAACCTGAAGGAATGTTCGTTACTGACTTCAAAGTCAATTCCAAGAGGAATTCCAATTTGGAAAATCATGACTAGAAAAAAAATCTCAGCCTTTTAGTCACATGACCAGTGCAATTTAAATAAGCATTTCATTACATGTCCTGACACTTCAGAAAGCATTTGAGACTGGGACATTTGGCTTTGCTCAGAGAAGTTGCACATTACTAGCCTAAGTATGGTGGAAACGTCAACTCTTAAACTACCATGTCATCTGAAGCTATGAGATGGACCAGGCTCCACTCACAGGAAAGCCACAGGCTTGTATCACATGCTTCTAAGAGTCTACTTTTGAGGCATCTTTTTTAAAAAAACCAAAACTGCCCGTATCTTTGTTCTCAATATCCAAACCTGACTTGCAGGACTGAGCTCTGATACCTTGGACAATTTTCTGTTTTTACATCATTATGTGTAGGGTGCAGAGCTCAGAGGAAGTTGTACAGGAGGCAGCAGGGTGTTCAAAAACCAGACCATCACTAGGTAGAGCATTACAAGACCTAAACAGGTAACTGTGACAGGGAAAGCATATCTGTTTCAATTCCTTGTCTCAGTAAGGAGTACTTGCCAGCACATCCTGGTCCATTGTGAGATGCTTAAGAGCTGTGGCAAAATTGGGTGTCAAGGATTAGGGCTGGGTTGGCCACTAGATGAATGACAGACACTCTTCCCAAATGCTCCCCAAAGGGGAAGAGAAAGAGAATGAAAGAGAGAGACTTAGGTACTGGAAAAGAAAAATAAAACTGCTTTAATGAAAATAATAATAGTAATATGAAACATATAACAAATCCAATATTGAACTCAACCTTCCTGATGGCAATTATGTCACTGTCAACACCAATGCTGTGGACAGGCATTGGGGATATCCCAGAATAGGCTCAGCAGCAAGGCAGGAACGGGATTCAGGAATACACAGATCAGGATCAAAGGCTGAATGGACAAAGTCCTCCTCAGACACCAGCCATCGAAAAAGAGAAATTGATCCTTGTGATCCTTATTTATACTGAATATAATGTATATGGGATGGAATACCTCGTTGGTCAGTTTAGGGTCACCTGTCCTGTCCGCTCCTTCCCACAGGTGTGGCCTTTTCCTTTCTGCCCCCTCAACATGGTACACAAGATTTAACAATGACCTTTGTCCGCACAGGAGCAAGTACAGGCATACTGATCCTTGGTAGTAACTGTAAACATCAAGAGTTATCACTTCTAGAAGCAGATGCTATTTGCAAAAATATGCCATCAACTTCAGAAAATGCAGTTACTTAGAAGAGACTTAGCTGAAAAGTAAAATCACTGAGCAGAATTAGCTCTGTTCTAGCTCAAACCAGGACATTGGGCCATCATCACCTTAGGGCTACAAGAACATCTCCAGGCACTCTTCCATCCCATGGCCTGAGTGCTATCTTAGGCTGACACACATCACTGCTGAGTCCTGCAATTCATATCTCACCTCTGACTATGCATCTTTGCATTTAAGATGAAAATTATTTAGGCTAAGCAGCCTAAAAGAAGACTGTGATGAAAAGGAGATTTTGAAGCTCATATCTACCTTTATCTTTCATTATTGAGCTCATATGAGGGTACTCTGATCCTCTGGGCACCCGGAGCAGAAAGATCCTTCTTGCCTGCATTTCTCTTAAGAGCCTTAAGGGCAGAGCTCAGGGGCCCATTGAGGTCTTTTGGATCTTCTGTAACATTATACAAAGACTGGTACACTTCATTTTAACTATGGACCTCATTCACAAGTTTTCCTGAGGTGGGAAATTTAATTATGAGCATCATATTATTGGTGAAGATTTGATTTGCTTTATCATTTGCAATCTTCCTTCTACCCTCAGATGGACAGCACCTCTTACAAATGCCAGCAGGAAAAGAATAAAATTGGTATCCCGTAACCATATTTATTCCTATACACAACAAGCTCAAATGCTGGAATCTTTTAATAGCTTTTTCCATATTGGACTCTTTGTTTGTATGTGGTTTTCC
Source organism: Brachypteracias leptosomus (assembly GCA_013401335.1). NCBI lineage: Eukaryota > Metazoa > Chordata > Aves > Coraciiformes > Brachypteraciidae > Brachypteracias > Brachypteracias leptosomus. The sequence continues at coordinate 85,544 of VYZX01019533.1, read as the reverse complement.
TGATGTATCCTAGTAACATGTTTAGTTAATTTATATTGTGTGTATGTGCAGACAGATACACACACATCCATATGTACACACACACATAGTCCTCATTAAATAAGTGTTAGACCTCCCAGAACAGAGTTGGATTTGGAGGGCAATAGGGCTGAAAACTACAAGTCTGTTCCCTTTGCAGAGAGGGTGCTGTAGAGATCGTTCCAAGGAGGCTCTCAGCTCCCTGTGGGGATCTGGAGCCTCTGTGCCATTGGTGTGAAGGTTGCTCTGAAGTGTACACCCCAGGCAGGATTAAAATCCATGTTTCTCACTGGGACCAAAGCACCATCCTCACAAGCCCTCCAGAGGAGGTGGGTTCACTGCTTCCCATCCATCACTTTCACATGCAGAGTCTGGAGCATTTGGTCAGTCCCTTGGTAGCAAAGGGTTTGCTTGCACATATGTTGGTGGTGTGAGGACTTGATCCTTAAATTATTAGAGCATCTCAGCTGTTGCAAGACAAATTCCAAACCCAGAAATGTTTAGCAGATGATAAAGAAAGGAGTGATTCCACATATTGCATAGCAAAACACAAATATAACCCACTTGTCTGGTGTTAGGAGAAGACTCTTTTAGAAGGATTCAATCCTGGTTATGTCTGCCTCTATCAAAACAAGCAAGAGCTGGCTCCAGGTATACAACACACACTCTTGGAAAAGCTACACAGTCCTTGTCCTCTTTTTTTTTTTCCAGGCCCACAAGTGGATTTAATGAGTACTGCACTGTTGCATTTACTCTATAGCAAAACTCCCTTCAAGGAGGATTCTGCAGACCTAAGGACTGAGGAGTCAGAACTGGGAGCTAAGGAAAGGACACGAATAACTTCCTTCATAGTTGGTTTAGAAAAAGTCCGTTGCTTTCTACATCCATGCCAAAACTAAAAGGAGATAGTCTGAGGTTAAGAAACATGCAGGATAATTTTCATACCAAATGTGAAAAATGAGAAATTGCTTTAACATACAGTAACTTGCCATAAAAACGTGATATGTGTTCCCTTCCAGCTTTAAAAAGAGACTTTATAAACTCTACCATCTTTGATTTGTTAAGGAAACTTTATATTTATTTTTTTAATCCATGAGTTTGTGAGAAAACATAATGAAACCCTTGATGTTTTTATGATCTCGATTAGTGCTTCATTGTGTAAGTATTTGGTTATTGAAACATATGCTAAATATTGCACTGTAAAATCTGTTGCAACTTAATATCTTTTGGAATTAACAGAAAAAAATGTCAAGATTGCAAAAATGGTACTAATTTTTATTTTATTTCATTTAATAAAAAACTCACTTGACTGCACAGTCTTTTGCTTTATTTTCTCAATTATATATATATTTGAAGAAAAATGTCTGTTGCGTAGCATCTAACACTAAAAAAAACCCCAACGATGTTGTTATTAATAAGTTACTGAGAAAAATAAACCAGTTTGCACTTTGATTTCTATCACTCCTAGTGAGCGATTCTTCTGGAATAAACATAGCACTAACACATGTAAACAACACAGGAAATTAATAACAAAATTCTTTGGATTTATTTCAGATGCCACATACTTTATGTAAATATATGTGGCTTTCAATTTCAATGATTTTCCAGTAAGTAATAAACTTTGCTCATTAACCTCCTCTTAAACTAAACATTTATTACTTTATAAGTGCTATTTCAACTAAATCAAGTGGATGTTCTTGGTAAACTAACACAACAGATCTGTTCAACCAGAGAAGCAGGATGGCTTCTTTTGAGTTGGGAAAACTCTGAGTTTCTACTTAAACTTCAAGGGAATGATATGCAGCATAATATACTGATTTTAAATGTGAAAAATGTTGGTAATATCTTTTTAAAATTAATCTACCTTTCCCTCATAACCTCATTGGTAAAATATGGGAAAAATCCCATCAGTTGAATAAAGTTACATGTATTTGCTCGCTGAACCTTGGGTTAGTAGTTTTTCACGGAACTGGCTTGGTGGGCTTTTTTCCACCACCAGCTGTGATTAGTCAATATTTTCCTGGAGTGATGAATGGGGTATCTTCTCTGGAAACAGGGTTCTTTTAAGTGTACAATTTTGAGAATATAAAAGCAAAAATATTTTGCATTTTCTGTACTAACAGGAAAAACATACATATTAAGAAATATTTTGCTCTTGTGATTGCCTTGATATATGTTTGACTTCTAAAAAGTTGTCAGCACTGGTGAAGTGCTGGGGCCTGGGCTGTTGACCTCAAGTTGGAGTTGACCTGTGGTTGAATCACAGTCCAACAGAATGTTTTGTTCCCCCCACTGGCTTCAGGTTCCAGAGGCAGAACCTGGCCCACATGTGTTTCTGCAGCTCTGCCCTCACCCAGGTGGTCATGGTTGGGGTGGTGGGTGAAGCCAGGGCTATATTAACCAGGAGCTGATCAGTTGGAGGAGCTTCCTGTTGGGTGTGGCTTCTGTTGGAGCTGGTTGCACCTTGCTGAGCTCTCTCAGTGAAATCCTTCCATGTGAAGGGCCACTGAGGGAGCCATCTCTGTCTGTTGTGTCCAGCAGGCAATGCTGGCACCACAGTAGGCAGTAGAGGAGCTGAGCCCACAGGAACCTATGGCAGGATTGTTTGAAAGAAGACTTCTGAGGGGATGTTGCTGAGTTCAGTGTTGGCCTGTATGATCAGGCAAGTGATGGCATCATAAAATGATGATGGCTGAACTAGCAGAACAAGTGGCTTCTATGTAGACTTTGGACCCTAAGAAAATGCACTTCCAGGGGTATGGGAGGGCAGCTCGTGATGTAGAAAAAGCCACAGCGTAAAAGTTCTGTGTGGGACGCAACAGCAGCTTTGTTGTCCCTCCTTAACTGAGAAACTAGAAGCAATCTAGAAATTAAGTTGGGGGGGTCAGCCAGGGGGACCATGGGAACTAACCTCCTCTCAACCCAAACTTCATGCATTATGGCTCTGTTTGGAGAAGCTCACTGTGTCACTGCTGTGTGCCCTCAGCTCACATGGGCACTTGGATGATGTTGGCTCCTTTCCACGCAAGAGCCAGGGGGAGGCAGGCAGTGTCACAGTGTGGACATCTCTGCCTTTTGGGGTTTGTTAGCACACATGGGAGTTGCTGGCTCTGAGGCCCATGGGAGAGATTTCATTGCTCTGCCTGTGTCAGATATCAGCACACAGCTTAGTATTTAGCATGAGTGCTAGGCTTCTGGATTTTATCTCTTAATGAGACACAGGCTATCCTTGGGAGACAGTGAATCATCACATTTCTTGAACATGAGCTTGCAACCAACAGCACTTATTTTAGGGATTGCATTGACCAGGGATCTGCATGAGGTGACATTATCTCTGATTACAGGAGTCAAGCACTAAAATCTATTAACTCAGATATAACAGTTTGGGGTTTCTTTTCATTTTATTTTGTTCGGTTCAATTGAATTTGCTGCAGACGTGACTCGTTGCCACTTCCTGCATCTCCATGATGGTTCCTGCAGGACCCTCAGCCGCAGAGCATGGCTTGTACCCACTTCAAGCACAATGAAAATTCTCATTATATTTTTCATACTGAGACTTCATCTAAATTACATGTGGCAGGCCAGAGGGTATGCAGTACACATCCTTTATTCCTCTAGTAGACTGAAAAGAGAACTACAAAGAAAAAAAAAAAGAGAGGGGGGTGGGAGAAGAGAGAAAAAGAAAAAAACCTCTGAATATATATATATAAAGGAAGAAATCAAATTCCAAAAGCTCACAGGAAGCCAAATTCTCCAGGCACTAGAGAAATGACATTATCCAAACCAAACCCTAACACAGCATGGAAATGTCATGAAGAGTAGGCCTGGTATTTTAAGTGAGGTTATAGACATATATGTAAATACAATCAAATTAGGAACATATTCTAGGGATTAAAGAGATCTGCATAGCACTAGAAGAAAGAAGCAACAGATGTAACTACTAACAACAAAAGAAGGGATTTCTGGCCAAAGTTCAAGATTTTCTTGCACCCAAGTCCATTTTCTGGACACAGTAAATAATTTGTAGTGACTTGCAGATCCACCTTCTTTTTGTTGTTGTTCATGAACCAGCTACCATTCACCAAGATGCTGATTTTTATAAATGAGTTCCTTCAGAGCCGTTCATCAAACATGTAACACAGACATATTTTCATTTAGGCAGTGTCACTGCTCTATTAAATTGAGCTGCTACAGTGACTGTGAAATGGGCAATTACCAAAAAGCATTGATGACTGAAGATGACCAAAAATTTCTGAGCCCTGATGAGTAGATTTTCAGAAGCAGAGGGGCATGAACACATATGAAGCTGTTCTTCAAGCTTCAAAGAGGTTCCAAACATCATGCTTCATGTAAGCCCCTCTTGATGAAGAATGGAAGGTACCAGATGGGGAATACATCTTGGTGGAACAATGATCTGTGAAACAAGACCCATCAGGATAGTACCAACACTGATTTTAATTTCTTGGTGTCAGCAGTCAGAGTTCTCTGGCCGTCTTAGCAGTAGGTGTTAAACAAGACATTAAAATTGGGCTGCATAATTAGAAAATTAGAAAATTTTCCCAGGTCAAGACACTTGTTTATAAGCTCCCTCAACTTTCCCCTACATTGGGCCATTTTAAGACTCAGCTTGACAGGATGCTGAGACATCTCATTTAAACTATATTTTTATCTTGAAAGGTTGGACTAGATGATCTTTGAGGTCCCTTCCAACCTGGGATTCTATGATTCTATGAACTTCCACACATAGTTGAGAGCATCCTGAACACACAAGGAGAGTGCTCAGCCAGAATTAACCTGGAAATAAGACCCATCTTGACAATTCTCTTACTTTTACTGGTTACCTGAGAAATATCAACAGTATTTTCAGCATTATTAATTTGTTCTTGTCTATTATGTTGTGAAGACTAGAAGCCTGATGGGGTTAAGGAAGCACAAAGAAATGTTGTATTCAGTGTCCACACATACTTCACAGGTCTACACAGGAAATGCTGCAGTCTGACAACTTAAAACTAGTCAGAAATAGGAATGCCAATGCAGATGAAAGTCCTCTCTCTTACTGCCTGCCACATGGGGGTCTGTGTCTCATAGTATTCAGTGATCCTGAAAGACAGAAAGGGCTACCATGCTGTCCCAATGGGAGACGCAGAAACAAATATCTTCTATCTATCGTTATTTTTAAGGGACTGGCAGTGGCAGACCTTCTAGATCTAGGGGAAAAGGAGCTATGGGCTGGTGAGAAAGTGGAATTTCTCTAGTTCCCAAGATGATTTTCCATGCAGATGCCACACCCAAGCAAGGCCACGCAAAGGGCCTGCCCTGTGCCAGGTGGTCAGTCTGACCATGCAGTGCTGCCCCAGCTCCAAGAGATCACCACTGCTGTGACCTGGGTCTGCAAACCTGCAGCTGTTGCCCCATGGCCCTAGGTAATCGCCCTACAACCCCTCGCTTGCTGCAAGCCACTGTGTCATCTCAGACTGAGCCCAAACCACAAGCCCAAGCTCTTATCTCCTTTAGACTGGGGATGGCAGTAGATTAAACAATGATAAAGTAAGACTATTTGTTCTATTTATTGCTCAGAATGAAAGTCACAGTTTGGCACACAATACTTTTCTTTTTGTAAGATCCTGTTCTGTCAAACAAAAAAGGGGCAGATAAAGGAATCAATTTTATATACAGATTTGCACTGCCCTTTTAAAGTCTTAAAGTCTACATTCAAGCATTTATTTTACTGATCCAGGATGCTAAACAATTTTTAATATCTTATTTTCAGCTTGCTTTTAACAAAAGGAAAAGCTGGTTTAATATACGAAGCCTGAAAAATTGCCAACTATAAAAGAACATCTTTTTTTTTTTTTAATTATTTGAAATGCTTCTAAATTCCCAACATAGCTATTGAGATCCAAGGTTATGATCTAAGAGAAAAGATATGTTCATTTAATTAAAGTAGCCTTTTACATTAAAAAAAAACCCAGTTACTTTTAAAATGTTCATATTGCCATTTATGAGCTTTGGGAGAACAAGAGACTCTGGGGATTACTAATGACATGCAGATAACCATATGTTCCTCTCACCTCCACTGTTTTCCCTTGGACTGATTCTTCATTGCTTGTGCCATGTGCAAAGTAATAATAACCTATATCTCTTTTATGAAGCTTTACAACCTTTGATTGCAAAACACTTAATGTTTATGTTGTAGATGGGAAACAGAGGCACAGGAGATGGGTTGATTTGCCCCACGGAGTCACACTGCGGATGAGTGGCAAAGCTTGTCCCTGAGCAGTACCCTCCCAAGTGGCTCATGATGGGTGTAAAATGCTATAATCTGAAATTGCTGACTCTTCTGCAGCCCATTTCTACCGCAGATACAAAGAATGGAGAAACAGATCCATTGATATCAGTGATTTATACCTCATTGAGAAGAAAGTCCTCCCCACAGCATCATCAGCATGATAAAAAAAGAGCAATGAGAGATCATAGTCTAATTGGTATTTAATAAGAGATCAGTTTGGCAGTTTCATCCCATCTTCAAACAGACAAGTGTCTTCAGACCAGTGCTCTGGTGGCTTTTTGGGAACTGTGTATTGCAGCCACACAGCATGCTGGCTGGCCACCCGGCCCCATCAGCACTGAGTGCTCTTGCATGGAGTTCATTTTTTGTCTACTACAGTGTCGAAGTAAATGGAAAGCTGAATAAAAAAGTCAAAGTTCCACAGCAACATGAACAAATTCATACAAAGAAGTCTTTGGATCTCACCAGGCTAATGGTGAAGCAATTTGACTTTCTTCTCAAAGTTAAACCATGCTGACCTCCCTCAGAGCCACAGATGTACTTACGAGGTCTAGCTCCGTGCCTAATTACCAGAATGCTGTCTATGATGGAGCCTATTTTTAAATAACTTCCCTTCTATCTTTGAAATCAAAGAGAGAGTATGTGATGTAAAGAACAGCCTAGGTCCAGATAAAGTTTTAAAACCATAAGAGAGGAAGTAAAGAACAAGCAAATAAACAGAAATATGGTCTAGAGGCCAAGATAAGGCTCATAATTTCCCCAGGTTTAAGAGCAGAGGAGTCATCATGTGCTATAAAATTTCACCCAGTCAGGCCTGCAATGGACTCAGACTGACTACAGCACAATTGGTATTGGTCCCTGTGTTAACTGGTCAGAGCCTCAATGGAAGACTAACCAAATCCTCACTGCAATGAAAGAAAATTTTCATCAATGAGAGTGGAAATACGGCAAAAGCAAACAGCTTTCGTTGGAATCATCTGGGATGAGAAGCACATCAGGGTCAAAGTTAGAGGATCAAAGGTTGTGTCTATAGTGTCTTGTTCACTAGAGGCTTGAGCCGGCCTTGCTGGTGACCCCCACAGTGGTGTGACCACTGGAGCAAACATCTTTCTTACCAACACAGGGAGACAGGCTCATCTTGCCTGTGGGGGCATCATGGATGCAACTAATGCAAACCTCCCGTGCGGGGTGACCAAAGTGCAGGCTTAGGCAACACACACACAGCCACAGGCACTGAGCTTCCTGTCCTTCTCACTCCTGAACTGCACTTCCAGTCTTCCAAAAAGGCTGAGTTTGTAGCAGAATAATTCTTTTATGTCTGTGGGGCACCCCAAATGTCACATCTTCAAATGGCGGGATTTGCCTTTGTGTTTCCATGCTCTGGCAACATATAGTGCTGGGAAGAAAAAGCAAAACCAAGGTAGAAGCCTCCCTAAACCCATCATTCCTCTCCTTGACTAGTACCATTGCAACAGTTTGCAGGAAGGAAACAAGGAATGGATCAGATGGAGATGAAATGGCAAGAGGAGACTGCAAAACAAGATACCTCTTGACCATACGCAGGTTTGCTTTCTCTCTCCACGCTCTCCTTCTGTTCTAAATACAGCACCTGGTGCAAACCTGGTGTGCAGATGGCCCGGCCATGGAGCGCGCAGTGCACAGCCCTCTGAATCTGGCAGGCAGCTGTTTCGGTTTCTTTTTGCCAGGCTGCCAGCTCAGGATTGTTTTTACTTTTCTTTTCCCTTTTCTGCTCCTTCTGTACTCAGCCTTACCCTCCGCAATGTAAATTGGAAGAGCAGATGTATAATTTGGGAAATTTTCCACATCTATCTTTTAAAGAGGAAGGTGGATAAAGCTAACTCAGCTCTTTAAGGCCCCAGTTCGGAAAAAGCACTTTAAGCACATGCTTAAGTCCTGTTGATTTAGGAAAGGCAAAAAAGGCTGGTGATTTCATAGGTCTTAAACACATGCTTATGTGTCCTTCCTGAAGAGCAATATGCACCCGAACAGTGGCTCAATTATGCCAGTGCAGAAGACAAAAAAAAAGAGTGTTCACTGTAAAATACACAAACTAAGTAATGCCCCCGTTTAGCTTCTTGCAATGACCATGGTTTCATTGACTTTTAAGGTCAAAGAAATGTGCTGACTCTAGAGTCTCGTTAGTATTGGGCTACTCAAAATCAAAAGCAAGTATTTAAATCCTGGTTGTTGTCAAATCCTCCAAGCTCTTCCTTTGTCAATAAACCCCTGTATCCCTTATCCCTAAATAAAAACATTGACAGTGTTACCTTAACAGAAACATTCAGATTTTAGGAAGGAGAAAATGAAAACAGCTAAGGATACTTCACTAAGGATGGTTTCCACCAGATGTTGAGATTAAATGTTTTCCTTGGCTGTTGCAATACCATAGAGAAATGCAATTTTGCTGGTCAGTCAACTCTACCTGGAAATGAGCAGTAAGCCAGCGTGAGCTGTTCCCTGGGAGGACCAGGTGAACTACATGGACCAAGCAAACTACAATGGTCGTACCTCTCACAGATGGGTTTTTGTGGTTTGTTTTCTCTCCCTCCCAGCACCCACATACAGTCTTGATCTCTCCTTGCCCTTAAGCCCCACCCAGCAAACCCTGCTTCTTTGGCAAGCTGGACAACATAGAAAAGAGGAGGACCTCTTTGTGCCCCACTTCTCCAGTAGGCACCTCAAGGAGCTAGGCTGGCCTTTCTGTCCCTGGCTGTCTGTGATCACAGCTTCTCAGCTCATCATAAATGGCTAAAAGCACTTTGCAGGCTACAATGTCTGGAAACACCTTCCAGTGCCCCATTGTGAATGAAAGGTGGGTAAACTACCACAACCTAAATAGCCGCCATTGTTGTTCCCACAGCCTTGTCACTGTCTGTCCCCTTTGATCCCCATATCTGTTGTCACCAGAGCTCCAAGGCCCAGGCTCCCTGTGGCATGGCATGAGCCAGGCATCTGCACCAGCTGCTTTTAATGAAACAGGCAGAAGTCTCATCTGAGTATTGTTGACATGATCTCCCAAAATGCCTGACAAGCAAAGCAAACAAGTTAAGCAGAGCTAGCTCCTGGGGCTAATGAGCAATCATCACTGCCATCTTCAGGGTCCTCTTTCCAGGGAAGACTTCCAGCCTTTACAATGGCTGTGCCACAGATCAACAAGCATAGAAATACAAACAGAGATTTGGCTTTTGTTGGCTCATGATTTCTGCCTAGAGATTGCTGTATGAAGGTCTCTATCTCACTTTGGATTTTTTTTATGCTGTCTTTCAGGAAGATCTGTGGAGAGCAGATAGCTGGAGGGCCAAGGCTCAACTCTGCATGTTTGGTGCATTGAAGTTAGATATCAACAGGCACAAGTCAGACCAAGGAAGGAAGAAGAAACTGAGATGAAGAAATTAATAAGGAGATAGTTTTACCTTGTCTTTTCCCTTAATTGTTGCTGGTGGCAGATTAGCAGAGATCAGCTTTCATTGCAGCTGCCTATACTCTATTTGACCTATGCAGAAAGAAAGAATTTGGTCTCTAAGCTTGGAAGTCAGGCACCCTTGCCTAGCTCTGATTTCTCCTAAATAATTTTAATTAAGCAAGAAAAAAAAAGTGAACTGACAGTTATGAATAATGAAGTGAAAATGGGCTATGAATACAATAAGAACTAATTAAACAGTGAGGGTAAGACCATGTTGATTTATTTCCTTTTTTTTTTTTGTCAGACTTTTAAATGAAATACATGTGCATTAGGCCTAAGGAAGGGTTTAAATCTGCTGCACACACTTTCCTTCAGAACACAATGCATGACAGATGTTAGTCACATCACTTGACGCACTACTGCACTAGGGTTCAGACACTAGTGAACAGTGCAGGGTAGGAACCCATATGGGAGGGCATAGGAAATGATGCTGGAGAATTATGTTTTACCTTCTGATATGGATGTGCTTGCACATGTGTACACTGAACCCATGGCACTGTAAGTACTCTAAAGCCAGATCATTCCCAAATGCTAAGATGCTTCAGTCTGTTCTAATAAAAGTATCTGTATTTCCCTAGCATGTTACTACTGAAGATGTGCAAATAACAATAGCAATACATTGAACAGCAATGAAAATGAAATCACCGTCAAGGGACCATCTCACAGACCACCTGCAGATTATATATCATTTCTTTTCAGAAAAGCTGGAGCAGAGGGGAAAGGGGATTATTTTATTCCACAGAACTGATGGCAGCAAGCTGTAAATGATACAGGCAATATTCATTCCTTGCTCCCAAAGAGAGGAGCAAGGGCCAGCTACAGAAAATTAGAAGGCTTTACTGAAGCCTGTCCTGGATTCATTTCTCTACAGGCTCCTTACTGTTGGTTTTAAGGCAAAGGACAGCAAGACCACTGAAAAAGGTGACCCATAGAGCAGCTAAGTAGCCTTTGCCTCCCCCTGCCTCGTACTCTGAAATCTTGTCCTTTCAGTAGCCCTTGTAGACTCACATCCATATGGAAATGGGTGGCTGAGAACCCCAAAATAATATTGAGGAATGTCTGCTTGCCTCCAAGCTCAAGACCAAGGCTTCCCGGGTTCTGCAAAACATCCCTCCAATTCCCTCACTCCACGTTAGCTGTTCATCTGCACTGTCTTCAAGTTTATCATCTCCAGCAGAAAACATCATTGAGCTGGAAGGTCCGTTAACACCCAAACAAACCATATTTTTCCAATTGTCTTATGTAGCAGAATGTGTGATGTGGTTGCTGTGGAGACTGTCAGAGCCATGGCAATATATCTGAGAACGGATCACTTCATACATTCCATGCTTCTTACACATTTCCTTAAACGAGCGCCAGAGAGAGAGGAAGCAAAGGTAGGTGTATCTTTGACCTGAGCCACTACAGTGAGCGCAGTGGGTCACACCTGATGATTGGGAAGCCCCTTTGAGGTTGTGCCCCTGTCTCTTTCCCCTACCCTTGCTTATAAGGACCACATCCACACCTTTGAAGGCCCTTTGATATCCTGCATTCAGAGAGCTGCAAATCAATTTGGCCCATCTATGGAAAAGATGGTTTTTTCCTCAAAACAGAAGGACTGTATTTTCACAGAGCTAACTTGCACACAGAAAGCCTCATTTATGAATCTACTACATGCAGTGAAAATGTGCCCTTTTTGTGAATAAAGCCCCAACTGTCTACTAACAGTGCTAACACACTGACATCATTCTGCAAACATTTTCACGTAATACAGTCTCTGACAAGCTTTGTTTCCACTCGGGTCAAATTACTTGGAAAAATCACACTTCTCCCATTAAAGAATCATTTTCTCTTTGAGCAGTTTCCAGGGTACTCCACCCCACCAACTTCCCCTTGGAGCTGGCTCACTTTGCTTGGCCAGGTCTGACGGTCAGAACACAGGCGGTCCTCAGTGCCAGGGCAGATGTGCTCAGGACAAATATTAATCAAGACAACAATTGCTTAAGTACTTTCAGCTCTGACTGCAGTCTCCAGCCAACAGAGTTTAGAAAGCTCTGCACCTCAATGAACAAGTAATCTGTGATGATTTACAAAGCAACACTTCTACCACTTACATTTACTGAGAGATTTAAATTCAGGAGAGCCTTGCATAGGGGTCATATGAATAAGTAGAAACATCCTAAGCTACTGAGTAAGGTCCAGATTTGCTGATACACTCTGGATGTATTTTCTAACAGCGTAAACCCAGCTCACAGAGACCAGTTTGTGACACAAACTGAGAAGAACAATTTTGCTCACAGAAAAGGGTGTCACAAATCTAAGTGGACTAGCAGTGGAAATTTGGTAATTGCTTTGAAGACAAAGAATGAAGTAATTGCTAACTGTTGTCATGTTAGTTAACCTTGGGCATATTTTCAGAAAGGGTGAAATCTCTCTTTTGTGGCTGTGGGTTGAACTGCAGATTAAGCTGAAAAGTGGCGCTACAAGAACAAATAATCTTATTTCTGTACAGCCCTACTTGACAGTACCTGGAAATTCACAGCAGGAAATTAAGGCTCAAATTTTATCTTCATCAAGTCTGTCCGAATTTTGGGAAGGAAACCAAAACAAAAACATACCCCCCAGAAAAAAACCCTAATACTAAGAAATAGGTCCTTGTACATTATCTGTTCAACTGGAAAAAAGCCTGTGCTTCAAGAATTTTGGCTTGATTATTTTTAGTATGAGTAATGACCTTAATGTCACTTCCTCTGCGAAATTTGTACTCTGACGCCTTTGTACTTGATTCACTTCCTGAATTGCTGAATGATGCTAAAGTGTTTTGTAAGTGAAAAGGCAAAGTTCAAGCACCATCCACATGTAAACTTGTGGCTTTCAAAAAAGCTATAAATGTTTGCTCTTCAGTCTCTCTAAGATGTATTTTGCTCCCAGAAATAGTTTGCTTCTATCAGCTGTTATAATCTGAAAGGTTGTTCTTTTCTGTTAAACTAAAAAAAAAACAACCTAATGTTTTCATAGTGGTTTTTGCCAGCTTTTAAAAGTGTATTTATTTTTATTCTTTTTATGGAAAACAAGCAATTCTGTTATCTCCATTCTACAGATGAGGAAAATGCAGCACAGTTAGAGTCAAGTGGTCATACACTGGGCTGATGGTGAGACAGAGAGATCACCTATGACTTCAGAAGCTTGGTACAGTGCTTCAACATAAATTCAGCAGAGCTGTTATGTCCAACATTTTTATAGGCTTGCTGACAATGAGAAAATGGTCATAAGTCATAAAGTCATTTCTTTAGTCCATGCATCCTACAAAATGTAGAGGAAACGTCATCTCAATATGGATTTCTTTACAGAAGAACAATATCACTGCAGTAATACTGTATGCGATTAAATCAAAAGTTCTGTTGTTGGGTTTTTTTTTTTCTTTGTCTCCATTCCCTTCTGCACATTACTTATGTTTGCATTCCCTACCAGTAAATTGATCATCTACATATCCTCCTGAGGAATAGCTATGTACTGTCTCTTTTTCCTTTCATGGTAACTAATGTTTAGAAGTGAGAATTTTCATTCATATGCTCCTCTGCCTAATAAATTATTATTCTGAGGTAGTTTCATTAACTACTATACTAAAACTTGTTTTATTTCACTAAAATTTGTTTATAAAGATGGTTGCAATGGCTGCTGCATAAACAGATAGTGTAGACATTTTTGTTATACAGAAGTTACACAGAAGGGACCAATGACATAGATACTGCATAGAAGCACAGGAGGAAGAACCAGAAATATTTTTATTGATTTGTAATGAAAAATAACAATGTTGTTTTAAACTATTGTGGTTATGTAGAGGCAGGCAGGTGGGAAGAGGAGGAGAAAGGGAGGTGAGAGAGAAGAAGGGAGGAAAGGGGAAGAAAGAAGGAAGGAAAAGGGAGGGATGAAGGGAAGGAGGGAATAGTTAAAGGTTAGTCACTATGTCTGATCAAAGGATTGGCTTTCTAGACACCACAGCAGAGATCTAAAGATGCTTGAGGAATGTGAATTTGTTGTGGTGTTAAATGGCTTCCAGAACTGACCTTTGTCCAGCAGTTCCAAGCATGGGCAGAGCAGGTGTGCAGCTCCCTACACATGTCTATGGAAACACACCCTAAGAAGCCTATATTTGAAATAAAAAGATTAGGGAAAAGTACCTTTGGGCTATATAGCTGTCTTGCTGTTGACAGGCATTCTGTCTCGCATTTTCAGTCTATATCCGGCCTTGCACTGAATAATTGCATTGCTTTATAGACAATAACAGAAATTCATGCCAAGCTTTGCTAGCACACATTGGAAAAAGTCTTCAGCTAAGGCAGTCCTGTTCAGTCCAAGCAACTGTTTCAGGCTTAAATTCCCCCAGGACTCCAGATGTCTCAGAGTTATCATAAGCATCTATGTTCAGCACAGCAAGCCAGGAAAAAAAATCATATATACATATAAGGTAACCAGTTAAGGGTCCTTCTAAACCTCTTTGGGTACAAATCCATGTGATTCATTTAGTATGGCCGCTTTGGGGTGAAATTAATCACTCCTTAAAAGTGATTAAAAGATTCTTTCTTTCCAATTACTCTAAAGGGACTCTAAAAGGGTAAGTCAGATTTAGAAATTTATGTTATTGAAGTGCTGGGGCCTGGGCTGTGGGTCCTGTGTTGGAGTTGACCTATGGATGAGTCACAACCCTGCAGAATGTTTTGTTCCACAAGTGGTTTCAGGCCCCAGAGGCAGAATCTGCCCACCTGTGTGAGGCCCAGGTGATCATGGTTGGGGTGATAGGTGAGGCCAGGACTATATCAACCAGGAACTGATCAGTTTAGAGAGTGTTTCTGTTGAAGAGAGTTCCTGTGGGGGCCAGTCAGAGGAGCTTCCTGTTGGAAGCAACTTGCTGAGCACTCTCTTGGTGGCATGTTTCCCCTTGACTCTTGTGGTGGCTGATTCAAGATGGAGAAGAGTGAAAAGATGAAGGGATGTTGCTGAGTTTGGCATTGGTCTGTGGAAGAAGAGAGCTAGCAGCACAGTTATAGATGTCTATAGCTTAATCATAGTCACCAAAGGTTGTGCTGAAACTATTCTGTATTGTAGGTATCAAAAACCTGTTCTTGGTCCTAAGCAAAATCTTTTGGCTCATGGGCAGGCTAGTGCACTTATGCCATGGGTATTTGCTTGCTTACATTACTGCAGGGGCATACCAGAGGTCTATTGGGGTGTGTCAGGCTCAGGTGTTCCACTTCAGGTGGTTATACACCCCAAATTCACTCAGTTCAGTCAGTCCCAGATTTTGCTGTGCTCTGAAATCTGAACCTTGCTTAAGTTTGCCCTTAGCAGACACCAGATCTTCCTTGACAAGTAAAGGCTCCTCCTCACTTCTCTACTACAACCATTCTACTGTTTTAAAAAGAAACAGAAATCCTTTCTCAATAAAGACACACCCCCCACATCCCCCTCAAAAGGTGTGCAACGTGGTGTGACCCTATGTGAGCAGGATTTCCTGCCTGATGTCTAAACATTGCTCAAGAATTGTTTAGCCTAATTTTCCTTCTAGCACATAATGTGAAGTTTTCCATTTGTTATATCGTGACTAATTTGACAAATAACTCCAGACTTGAATACCTCTGCTGGAGTCTTTATTTAAAGACTACTTCATTCTGGACTAGTTGTGCAAAGCAAAAGAGAAACAACCTCTTTGGCAATAGATAGAAAGAAGCTCTTAGTTCTCATTAAGGAATAAAATAGATTTCTTCTATGCCTATGGTCTCAGATTTGGTTATATATACAGATAAAATTTTGTTCCCACAGAGATCAGTGGGAGTTCCAGTTGCCAACATCAAAGTGATGAGAATTAATCTAAGCTGAAAATTATACTTTCCAGGAGGAATTCTAAATTATCAGTGGTGTAAAGCAAGCCTGAGATTTCTCTTTGAGCAGGCAACTTCCTGAAGAGAATTCTCTTAATTTTCATTTAACTACATATATCAATAATGAATATGAGACTAGCTGTCTGGTCCCATGATACTGAACAAAGCATTACCCACTGGATCATAAATCAATAATTTGGCTATTCACAAATCAAGCCTCAGTCCAGAAAGTGGTTTTTCCCAATGCAGTCATTTTAGTTAAGCGAATACTTGGAAAACACACAAGATTTAATCTATTTATCAGTTTCTTTTAAAACAGCTGTTTGTATCTGCAGTAAAAAGGAAGATGCACAATGTTCTTGGAATGTATTCAAAATATGAAAATTATCATAGTAACAGTGGAAACAACAAAAAACCTCACAGAGGGGATCCAACTTCCTTTTCATTGGCTCTCAGGACACGGGTGTCAATGAAACAGAGCGTCATAGGAGGACATTTTGATAGTGCAAGGCAGGAGCACCTTTTCCTGGCTGGAGCAGCCAGCATATCTGGTGTTTTGTGCCCAGCTCTGTCCCCATGTCCAAACACAGTCCTGTGAGCTGGTTTTCCTTTCTGGAAGTGCACGAGTGTCATATACTGGTTCCCTCAAATGCTGGTTTAATGGAGGGATTTGCTGCTGGGAAAAGGTCCGTGCTCCCAAACTTACACTTCCATTATTCATAATCCTGAGGCAGATTGGGTCAGTGTTTACTCCAAAGCCAGCACTGACCTGAGCTTACAGGGGACAGGGGGTGACTGTGGAGAGTTCCCATCTTTCCTTGCACACAGCAGAGGAGTTTCACCCTGCTTGGATAAACAGCTAAGAGTCAGAGTCTTCCTGAAGTTATGGCAGGACAACCCTCACACTATGCAGCAGGCAGCTTGTCCCCACATTGCTGGGTAGTTTGGCTTGGATATCTGGGCTTGATACTGCTCCATCTGAATGCTGTGTGCTGGCTCCTTCACCCACTCCAATCAACCTGAGGTGAGTGGACATGCAACCCAAGCCACACTGTTGGAGTACCTGGTGTTTCCACTTGTATAAATGACAGTGCAAGGACCAAACCAAAGAGTCAGTTTGCTTGGAAGCCATGACTCTGACCTCATTACAAGCAGATATGTAGAACCATAATATTACACTTAGAAATAAATTTGAGTTTCCGCAGTCATTTTTAGATGCAATAAACTAATGAAAGTCATGAAAGCTGGAATAGGCTACCATTTGCATTTCCAAGATAAACATCTTAAAATACATTATGATCAAAATAAAGCAGACAAAGTTGCTAGTAAGGTTTCCAAGAGTAGGTGGCTTGTTTTGAAGTTCCATTAGTGTTTTTAATTTTGCTTTGGTGCCAGCCTGTGAAGTAAAAATATTTCAAGAGATAACAAAAAGGTACACACTCAAAGGAAAAATAAACCCATTATTCATCTGTTGCAAGGCATTTGGCCACAATGAAGTAAGGGGGATGGAGAATAGAAAGTTGTTGACGTGTCTGCAAGATGGAGATTATTTTCTGGAACGTAGCACAAAGTTTAGCGTTACCTATAAAGCGAAAAGAAAAGATTGCTGGGTTGTAGGAGGAGACCAGGAGACAGAGGAAGCCCTACAGTCCCAGCAGCGTCATGCTGGGTTACCACATCTGGGTTAAACAGCATGCAACCATGTACTTGGGCAGGAGATGCAAGTTACTTGCCACAACTGCAAAACTCCTTTCTTCTCTGTAACAACCATAACACTCATAGTGAAAAAACACCTGCTACTATAAGATACTAGAGGAAGAGGATTTTCTTGGTTCTTTATTCTGTTCACCAGCAGGTAATCATCACATACAAGTCCCAGAGAAGCCTAGGAAGTGACCTGCACTAACATCAGCAATCCCTGCCAATCTAAGTTAGAAGAAGAGCGAACCGCAAAGCTAAAGCTTTTTAGCCTTTTTTAAAAGAAACACAAGAGCAGGTTACAGGAGTCCTGTTGAAAAACATTCAGTATCACAAGGCTGTTAAGAAAAGAGCAACTGTCAATACTCGAATAATACTGCTACTATTTGCAATTCTTACATCTCAGCTATTTTTTTTTAAATTATTTTAAGAATAAATTAATCTGTTTAAGCAGGAATTTAAATCCAGGATTGTTGCATTATCGACCTCCATTTTTATAACCTTTCACAGAAATAAAGGGAAAGGAATGTTAGGGTTCTCAGAGTGTAGCGAGGGCAAAAACAAAGAAAAGGGAAATTTCAAATTTTGTCAAATGTCTATATCTTGTGTGTCTTAATTTTTTTTTAATATATAAATTTAATAAATTACATTTAAGAAAGAAGTTAGGTAGCATTCATTAAACTTCTTTCTTATATACAATTTGTTGATTGTTATTAATGGCCATGTTAAATAATTATGTCAGTCCTGCATGAATGTCTCCCTGAAAAACACACTCTACTTTTCTGTCTCACATGTATGATACTCAAGATGTAGTAAACTAGAAAAAATTGTCCAAATCTGATTTTGCCATCCTCATTTAGATATCACTAATCTCTGACAGCAGCTCCAGCAGAATGACATTACAGCTGAGGATCTGTACATGAGCACATACTCTCAGTCTTCACTGGGGAAGCACATTTCTGGTCCCTGAGAAGGTGTTAGCTGGGTCTCGCTGCCTACTGGGAACAGCAAGATTGTCAAAGGAATCCCTCCACCATCAGGTCCTACAGAGAGTACCTGGAGGAAATCAAAAGGAGGGTTCAAGAAGGGGTGGGAAGTTCTGACCTTTACACTGAAACAAAGAAGTATGTGCAAGCTTTTCTGATGGTGACAAGTCTCAAACTTTGGCCAGCTATAACAAAGTCTCCCCTGGCTGAAGGCCCATGCATTCGGGAAAGTAGAGTGTTCCTGTGCAGATATACCACTTCTCTTGGTGCGTAATGCACCACTGATCCCAATACAACAGCTCTCCAAAGACTTTTCTTCCCCAAAATGTAGTTGAAGACGACCATTTTCAGCTGTACCTTGACAGTGGCCAAGCACATACCTCTAAAGCCACTGAGCATTAAGTGTTAAAGAGCCTTAATTTTTAAAATAGTTATTTATTATCTTTAACACAATGTTGATAAACAAAATTATTATATTAATGCAACATTTGAATGCTAGCTAACTCATTAGGTCATAACTTATCATCTATGTCTCAGGCTGTGAGGTGGCAGACGTGCGATCAAACTCCGATCTATCAAGTTTTCTATGGTTTTGGGGCTGCAGTGCTGGAGCTGGCATCATAGGCATCAGCTGATGCTTTACTGCTGCAGCCTTACTGTATGAGTCACCTTACCATTCTAGGAAGCAGGTCTAAAACCGGTTTTTGCCTTGTTCTATGTTCTGTTTCAAAAATGTTGCACACCTTTACTCAGAAGTACTCGGTGAACCAGCTTTACAGGCACAGTGGAAAAGGAGAAGGGACAGCGGGACTTTCAGAAGTTGTTCTGGAGCTGGGAAAGTGCATTAAATGGTTCAAACCTGGCATTTAAGAATTAGAGTAACCCCTGTGCCCTCCACTGCACTGGATGGATCAATGTTTGTTTGGCCAGCATGCCTACCAAATGGGCATCTGAATTAGTTAACCAAAGAATTGCAATAGTAATACTGAGGTTAAAATGATCAATGAAAGTTAATTTCCAATAATGCTTTTTGAGGCAAATTAGTCTCTGACTTCCAATGCATTGTGATAAAAATTCCAATGCCCAGCTGAGTTATTGCTGATTTACACCTTTCAAATACACCTGAGGGAAGACTTTCAGAGAGGAGTCATTTAGTTTATCTCTAGTTACTATAATCCCATAGAAATTTTGTGTTCTTTCATATATAGTTGTACAGGAAATGAACTGCAAAAATGAGGTTATGGAGGTATTTGTCCTAGAAAAATAAATCCCACAGCATTTCAAGTTTTCTGCTTGAATAGCAGTGGCAGGTTTTCTTTTTTCTTTTTATGATCCTTACTTTGTATCTGTCACACATTTGAGTTTTGGTAAGCAGAGAATTATGTTTCAAACCTGAACCACAAATTTCTCTCCATTAATTGGTAATCTTCAGTAAACCTGAATCTGAATTTCAGGCTCATTAAAAAAAGCTGAACCCCAGTGGGGTTTTGCCTGATTTTATGTTTTGTCACAAAAATGTTGCACAACTTTACTCAGAAGTACTTTGTGAACCAGCCATTAGAGGGTAAGGCTGTTTCTAGCAGTCAGGGAAATAAGGTACTGCTCAGCAGGGATTACAACTGCCTTAGTTTTCTTCCCTTCTTAAAAATACTTGATCTTAAAAAAATTAAGACTACCAATATTTGTCAAAAATATAGCTTTTTTCTAGTCCTAATGTCTCAGGATATGGCCTTTTCTAAGCTGATACTTGGCCTAAAGGTTTTCTCTATCACATTCTAGATCACACGTCCAGCTGATAGGCAGGATTAGAATGCCTGTCTCCACTAACCTGCGTCTGGCATCTCTGTGTGGGCATGGCAGTGTCTCTTCAGCAGTAATGACATTTTCCAAATTCTCTCAAGGTCATGATCTTTCTATTTGCCTCTGGGCACTCTCAGATTCTTCCTAATGAAAATTGCCAGAAATCTGCCCTGGCACAAATTAGAACATTAACACCCTCCTGGGCCATGAATATTTGATTTTCTCACTTCTGCCCAAAAGTTAACATTTCTGTGGTGCTGGTTTGCATTTAAAGGATTTTTTTTTCTTTGAAAGGCCAAAGAGGGAGATTTTTCAAAATATTTCAGGATGTTAAGACAACATTTCCCTTAATTAATCCAATTCGTTCAAATCAGTGAAAGGTGTTGAAATGAAAGCCAAGTATTTGATGAGCTATGGAATCACAGTCAAAAGTGTGTCCCTCTTCAGTACCAGCAAGACAGTCCTTCTCATTCACTCTTTCTCATTCACAGTTAGAAGCAAGTTAGAGCAGCAAAATCTGGCTTTGCATTTCAAACACACCAAAAGGTATTCAGACCATATCGGTGAAGAAATAGAGTCATCTATGAAGAGTAAGGCTGTGTCCTGTGCCTTATATGTGCCTTTATAAAGTCCTCTACGAGGGAGATGGAAACAAAGACATTTTAAACCTTCTTTTCCCTGCTAATGTGCATAGCACTGCTACGAAAGTGGAATATATCTTTGGTAGAGGGAGTAACACTGACATTTGTCTTGTAAGGTTGAAGGAGAGAGATTACTAGCTCTTCTCTGAATAATTTTCCTTAAGAATGGTTAACAAAGACCGAGTTTTTTGCAGGCTTGACTTTTGCAGCACTTTTTAAGCTGTGGCATAGCTATACCTCATCTATACCACAGGCCAGTCCGTAGTATGGACTGTTTCAAGGCTCCTGGGCTTGAGGCAGGGGCAAAGACACCAGGACACAGAGACGGGGAAACAGGACTGTACACGGTCCCCATTTCACTCCATGCACCAAAGTCCACACCACGGTGTGCAATTAGGCCCCTTGTGTGTTTACCCTTTGGTGTCTGAAGTCCTAAAATATCCCATCTAGATAAGTATTTTGTCCTCAAACTGGATTCACTGTGTTAGGTTGCTCTCCTCATACTTAATCCTCTCCTAGTGGGGCCAAGTGGCTTCCAGACATCTGTTAATTGTGACTTGGTGTTTGGGCTCTAACCTGCTGTGACTGACTTCTGTCTATATGACACAATCACACACAGTTTGCAATAGTGTGAGATAGATGACTCCCAGGATGCTGTGGGACCTCTCTAAACCACAGATGGCTCCTGTGATGCTGTAGGACCTACTTAAACCACTTTTATTTCTTCCTCTTTGTCACAAATAAATTAAAATGCAGCTAAAAGACTGAAATAACACATCCACTCTGCTTGTTGTTTGGGTTTTTTTTAAGTCCTAGAATATAGAAAATTAAGTTCTAAATAAGGGTATTATTTGGTTAACAGCAAGTTATGTTTGTGCCATTACTGCTGATACTGTAAACCTGGCATCCCAGAAACAGAAACCTTAATGCTGTACAGGTTTAAAGGTGGTTTCTGGGATTTATTTGTTGACTGGTTCCTGAGCCTGCAGTACATGACTTTTACTCATGAGGAGGAAGATATCATCCATGGAGTATCTGCACTGTTGGCCTAGTAATAAGTTTTCTTAAAAAGATACTATGTTCTGTGGCAGTTATAAAGATTTCTTCAGCTAATAGAAGAAATGGGACTACAGCTGCAGTCTTGGTAATCTGATTATTGTTCTGCCCATTGTGCTGGGCCTGTGTAGCAGAAAAGCGATGCTGCACAGACACTTCCAACAATTCCCTCTGTACTTCAACATTAAAATTAAATCAAGAACAATGTCAACATAAAAATGTCTTGATTACCAAAAAAGTATTGACTAAAATGTCTTATGCTATGATTGTCCAACTAAAAAGTACAAGATTTAACAACAGAAGACCAACCTACCAAGGCAATTGTTTTATCTTCTGTTACTTACATCAATATTACATCCCTATTGACTAAAGCAAAAACCTCTTCTATTCTCTAAAGCACGTGTGCTTTTGTCCCGAACCTGTTACTGCAATAGAGAAGCAGAAGTTAGAAAAACAGTATAGACCAGATTTGTGATTTGTACCACAATAGCGGGAATGACAAAAGGGACCAAGATGTCCCATATGAATATGGGGGTTAAAGTAGATGGCACGAGTGATCTCTCCAGCATATTGTCCCTCACCTCATAAATATGCAACCCAGCTGCCATAGTGCTTGCAACAGGTATCCAATGTTAGTATCTGGGCCTTCTTATTTCTCCACGTCATCCATGTCCAGGGTTTTGTAAGACAAGAAATAACATTGTCCAACAGATTCTTCACTCAGATTGCTGATAATACTTTCTGCTTTAACTCTCTGAGTGGTAACATTCGAGCCCAGTTTTTTTAAAGCACAAGACTCAAAGTGCTCCACTTTTTGCACCTTGGTGGTCTGAGCTCCCGTATACTGCTACCTTGAGTAAGGCAGCTGAATGGCTCCACAACTACCTTGTGGGTTTCACCAAGTTCCACCTCAGAAGGGAAGGAGAAAAAAAATCCCACATCCCACTATTTAAATATCATCAGCCGTTGCCAGTGCTGATCCTGGACAAGAAGTAAATCCATGCTTTACAGCCCTTCGTAACAAGGAAATTTCATGACCTCCTGAAAGCAGCTCATTCCCCATGTTATGCCTGCCCAGAGCATATGGAAATTTTGTGACAGTGATGGATGAAAGAACTGAATCATCATGAATAAATGATGCTACACCTACCTTCTAAAGTCCCTAAGGCTGCTAAAGCTTACAATGTGCTAAAGTTTCATCATTTTCTAGAGAACTAAGATAAACTTCCTCTCAATTTCATTTTAAACTTCTCTCTTTTATACCATTTACCAAAGAAAAAGATTTGAGATTATAGGTCTAATATTAGTCTTTATCTCAGGTTTGTTTGGCCATTGTTCTTGATTTCCATGTCAGACTGCTGAAATCTGGTTTGAGGGGAAGGGAAGAAAAGAGAAGACAAAGCACAGCAGAAAGCCTGACAGGCATAAATTTTGCTTTCCAGTATGTCTGTGCTTGTAATCAGGAGCCCCAAAAGTTCTGCTATGATCATCAAGAGATGATGCCTATCAATCAGTCTTTAAACACTGTCTGTTAGGTTCTCTTGTTGAGGATGTAACTGAATCTACAATTCCCTGAAGTCTTTTTTTATTCCATTTTGCAGCCAAAGGAGAAATAAGGGAAGTTCTTTTGCTTTCCAATACATTAAGTGGTGTAGATCAAAGGAATTAGCATCATGGCCTAAAAAGAGCTATGATAGAATCTATACTGCTTTTTTTTTTTTTCTCCTAGAATTGTTTAAAATATAAATCAAGTCACATATTATTGATTGTAGAATATATTAGCAGATGTCACCCCTCAGTATAAAGAGGCTCAATTTCTAAGTGTTTTCTTTTCTCGTGCTGTAGGATTTTATACATTTGGTAGAGCGTATGCAAAATGCATTATATTATTCTCTGAGTTTAGATTTTTTCCAGATGACAGGCATTACTTTTATGATGCCCTGAATGGAATGACAGGGTAAATTGCCCTGATTTATACTTCATTACAACCAGTGATACTGCTGTCACAACTGCTGCTCTTTCTCATTACGCAGCACCATACACTGCCTTGCCTAGCAGTGAACTAAGTTGAAGCGTTCCCAAACACCAGCAACACAGGTCGATTCCCATCATGTGTCTTGCTTGCTCACCCTGGGAACTTTTCCATTTTAGACCTCAGTCTACAGCTCCTCTTTACGGATGGTTTCCATTCCGTTGCCTTATCTGGGGTATACATGGTATCCCATTCTTCATTTTAGATGTTCTGTTTGGAGACAAGAACCAGAACAATAAATCATAGGGCTAAGTTATTTTTAGGCCACATTTCCGAATCAACATAGAGACT
This sequence comes from Brachypteracias leptosomus, assembly GCA_013401335.1. Lineage (NCBI taxonomy): Eukaryota > Metazoa > Chordata > Aves > Coraciiformes > Brachypteraciidae > Brachypteracias > Brachypteracias leptosomus. The sequence goes on along the minus strand of VYZX01019533.1, from coordinate 61,391 downwards.
ATTTCTGAAGAACCTGCACAAGGAACTTATTGTGTGCATACACAAATAAATGACACAATTCAATGGTTTAATACTATCTGCCAAGTTAAACTACTGCAGAGCAGCTGTGTACATTTAAAATGATCCCTGGCACTTCTGAAGACTTCATAAATCAGCAGCAACATACTTTCTTCCAATTAAGAGAGTTAAAGGAAAAAAATCGGAAATTAATGTGTCTAGGACACAAATGACATCTCTATACACTTGTAAATATGAATATGAAAAAAAAAGAAAGCAATGCACTTTATTATTAAGATTATAATAATTTAAAAATACCTATTTTTGTGTTTCAGCTGTTGTCAAAAGTATTGTTATAAGGAGACTTGCTTGAAGCCAGCCAGTGATGTTAACCCAAACGTACTGAAGAAATGACAGTCAGTCATCAGCCAAACCACAGAAGTACCTGACCAATGCCTCGAACTATGGCTCACTCCACTAAGAGTAACATGAGTTGTATATCCCATATGGGCAGTTACATATCATCTTTTAGACTCATTCTGAAAGCAATCACTATAATACTGCTTATTGCTCTAAAGAACCAGTAGTTCTTCAAATAACCATAGTTCCACTATCTAAACTTCCCTGTCAATTTTCTGGCCTCAACAACAATAACCACAGTATCGTTTAATGACTGTGTGTCCTGGGCTCCTGCACTCTGCTGTAGCAAACACCATAGAAGTACAAAGGAGATAACAGGCATCACTGAGTCTTTACCACCTATGGCTATCTCTTCTGTTTGTGCATCTTCTCACCTTCTCAATATGTTCTAGTTTCCTGCATCTTTTCACGATAGAGTTAGTTACTCTCTTGCTGTAGCTTGCTCTTCATTTGTAGTTCGATATAGTTCATTTGTCTCTGCGACTACATGCATAAAAATGTCTATTTTCCTCTAGTTCAGATCTTATTAAGGGAAGCAGAAGGAAGAACAAGTGCATTAATAAAAATATATAAAAAAAAAAAGTTCACCGAAACAACAATTTTGTGCAGGAATTAACATCCATCTGACTAAATCATGTCCCTTTGCTCTCCAGCAGATTTATCAAGTATACTCCAGAAAAATCCATCCAATGCAATGTTAATTCCTCCCTTTCTTCATTGAATGGTATCTGCAGGCAGCTTCCTGCTGCACTGCTGCTGCAGGACACGCAGCTCTTTCACACGTACAACCTGAGAAAAATGTAGGTTGAAAGGAACCTCAGGCACTCACCTAGAGCATCCTCCTGTTGTTGAGGTTGCTGGAGCAGGTAGTCAGCACCTTGTCTAGTCAAGTTTTCCATATCTCCAAAGACAAGGATTGCACAACCTGTTTGAACAATGTATTCCAGAGTCTGATGACTCCTCACACTGAATTGGGATTTTCTGTTTTCCAGCCTGCGTCTGTTGCCTCTTCTGCTACACACATCTGAGAAGATAAGTCTATGTTCTCTACAACTTTCCATTAGGAAGTGATTCCCAGTAGCGGACAGCACTGAAACAAATTTCATTATTATCATTTATTTACTAAAAACCTACTATCTTTCCATTTGGGTACTTCCTATGATCCATAACTGGTATTCTCCACACTCCAGAGGATGGATATCTCCTTTCACTCTGTGCTTTGGCAGAATGGAGGACTAATGTATGCCTAATTGCCAGCACATCTGTAGCATGCTTGAATCGGCGTCTTGTTAACTAGATCATCATTGCACATTTGAAACACAGAAGCTCTGTTAAAGTGTGTCCTCTTATTTTAAGCTTATAGTAATCCAGGCCATTTCTGTGGTAAACCAAGTGTGGAACGGATAAGATGTGGAGGACTGGGAGACAAGTCTGGGTCAATGCTGCTATATATCAACATAATGAGATCATAACATCATTTAGCTGTAACTCTTAAACGAGTTCATAAAAGTTTCAGCATGATATGATGTTAATTTAATTAGAAATAAGAGTCTGGCTTTAATACAGATTTGTAAAATGTTTCACAAAAATGCCATATCACTTGATTCTTCCATGGTGTTATTTCCCATGCCAGCTGTTTCTGGTGACAATGATCTGTTTGACAATTCAAATGAGGACACTTTAGGCCTGCAGAGCTCCAGGAACTAAACAAGAAGAAGTTTCCAGCTAACATTGTAACCCTCCTGGAAAGCTGACAAGCATTCGGGAGTGCTATAACACACTTTGCGGGTTCTTCATGGCTCACACTCATCTGACAATGAAGATGAGGAGTTCCTGTTCTTCAAGTGAAAGCTGATTTATATATACAAGGTACAGGCACACTTCAGGGGGCGAGTTAGGTGAATCACATAATCTAGCTGGAAACAAGGCTAGCACGTCTAGGAGCTGAGATGTGTCCTGAAGGGCTTTTGTGTGGAGAATGCTGCACATTAAGGGAAATGATTTTCCATGAGTAAGACTCTCTTCCATTGCTGTCATCTTTGCTAGCCTCTACAGGAGCAGTCAGAGGATCTTTCTCTTCCATGGCTATGGGAAAAGGCCTGATAACTGATAATGAAAATGGTCACCATCACCTTTGTCTGTTTTTTCCACCTCTCCCTGGAGCTAATCAACAGAGCTCATCTGTTTTCCAGGGGGAGCATCCTGTGACCAACATACTAAACTGAAGACTGATGAGAAAGCTAAGGTGGTTTGTAAATTCCCAGTGACAGAAAAGTAGGTAGACTCAACATATCACTAACAAAAATGCTAGAAAGGGCTAGGCCAAGAAACAGGCTTAGACACCTTAGTCCCCACTGTTAGACGTTCTTCTCAGCTGCTGCTTGACCAGAAAGCAGATACAATACATTAGTACCTCCACTTGCACCTCTACAACTTATTTGATCAGGTCTGGATAGCACTGGGCTACCTTGATTTGCCCTGGATAAGTAGGTTTTTACAACCACTGCCCAGTTCTAGCTAAAATACCACTGAAAAAGCAGACCAGGTTGGGAAGCAGCAGGTAAACCAAAGTTCAGGTAATACATTGCTGCTGAAGTCCAAAACTGTGATTCTGCAACCTTTACTCAGTTGAGCCCTGCAGTATCAAACTCAACTGGCTCCTTGTCTTTTTTTTTTTTTTTTAAATTTTAACAGTTCCCTGGCAAGCACATCTGCTTGCAGAAGACCTCAGCCCATTAACCGGACAGAGAAACTAGCAACCCTACCCCTCGTGCTCAGAAGAGATGCAGTAGGAGGTCCCCCCAAAACACACCTCACCCTGTTGCAAGGTTCTGATTCCTCACAAGCAGCAGTGAAAACTGCCACAACGTTGCTTTTCAGTGCTTTCACAGTTACCCACCAGGAAGGGGTGCTCTTTGGTGTCTTGGGTGACAAAGATACTCTTTAGTCTTGTTGTTGGAAATGCTCCTTGAACCACCTGTGGAAGCCAGGCAGAGAGGGGTCTCCCCTGTAGCCCTGCAGGGGGGGCCAGGTTTAAGATACCCAGTGCCCTGTACCTGCAACAGAGCAGGGTTGCTCTGTGCAATTTTGGTCGCAGAGGCTTCCCTCCTGGGGCAACCCAGCTTTCTCTGTGCACAGCCTGGGCAGATGGAAAGCCTGTCATCTGCTCCATAAAACAGGCACCTAGAAACCCACCAGTTAGGTCCTCTTCTGGCCCTAATGCTTAGGAATCAAATTCCCCCTTGTGAACAAAGAAAACAGAGTTTAATGTGATGAAATGTTTTATACTTTCCAGTAACTAAATGAGTAGGAAATTGAAGATTTTTCCATTCTGGGAAGTTAAAGAATTGTTATTAGTAAATGCAAGTAGTGTTGCAGAGTTCAAATTTCTGAGGAAGTCTGTGTTTATTTTAGAGAAGATAGTAGGGCCGATCTGTGTTCTAGATTTTCATGCCCCTGATGAAGTAATATTTTGCAAATGTTGTTTACAGTTTCAGTCTTACAAAGCTATATTATGTATGTATGTGCATGTGTATATATCTCAACTAGACATTCTATGAGAAAAATAAGATTCTATTTCACAGTATCGTGTGTGAAAAGGATTTTTATGCTTTTGCAGAATATACATATTACTTGTAAATATCTGACAGAGATAAAGAGATTTATATGATTATCGTTATGATTATTCTTTACTGTCACAGCCAGCAGGTTTAAAACCAAAAGTTTCAGTTAAAGCACAAAATCTGTAAAGATTCCCACCTACAGAGTAGTATGATAAACATAAAACGCTTTCAATCATAATCTGCTCACTTTAAAAATATATGCACTTCATGGCTATAGAGTACATGGCTAGGTGGAAGGAAAATTCCATCAAGTATTTTATCAGCTGGCTGCCATTCTCTGTATGTGAGCCAATAAAAATGGAGAATTTTATTGGGAAGCAATAATTTCCTCTATATCAACTCTTGCAAGCACTATTACATCAAATCCCAAGTGTGCTCACAGAAACAAAACACCTTTTTAAATGTTTTCCCAAGATATGATGCAGCCATTCCATCTATCATTCAGACCCCACTATTTTAACCAAACATGCTCGTATTGAGTCAGCAGAGGTCTGAGCTGTAGATAGCACAGCCGTGAAAAAGGACTACAGGCTTGGTAAGGCTTTACTTCTTTTTTGTTTGTTTTTAATTTGGGGGGAGGAGTGTCAAAACAGTGGGCTATCTTGGCTATGATGTAACACAGCTCTGAAAGGTAATGGTAGGAAGACTACAATTTTATTGAACACCTCTAGTTACACAGGGAAGGGATGTGAAAAGCCTTTTCAACACAGGAAGCCATAGTCACTCCCTTGACCAGAGACAACACTTTAAACCAAATTAAACAGAAATCAGGTGACTAGAAGAGCACCTGCATATTCCCAAGACCGTTCAGCTATTGGTCTCTGGGACCTGACCATCTGAACCAAAATGTAAGTCAATTTATTCTTTATGACCTTAGAAAGCATTAGAGCTATCCCCCAATCATTTATGCCTTTACTGCAAAGCTTTGCTGATATGCTGAATTTAAATAATCCCTCATTTTGTAGCTGGCTGAGATGGGTAACAGGCCATCTCTTTGACTTCAGTCTCAGCCTGGCTACAATAACTAAATTAATGCTCTGTTGTATTTTTTTATTCATACAAAACTGCGCCATCTCTGTAGCCACCCAAAGCCCTAATAAACCTCTAATGATGCTTAAAAGTCATCATCCTTTTGCCATCAGCATCAGCCCATGTTAGTACCTTTTGCTTAGCTGGTTAGTCAGAAACAAAGTTGAGCCAGAAGACAAAACCTTAATGATGCCCCAAAGCATTTCAGCTTTAGCTAAAACCGTGGATAATTGAAGCACATGGGAGAAACTCATTCCCCTCTGGTGGCTGGTGGTATACTGGCTCCATCAGCTCTTGGAGGCTCTGAAATAAATGGAGGCAGAGTTTGGACTTGAAAACAAAGAGGTGGTAGCCAGCTGGGAAGAGTGCTATGCTTTCTGGATCTCCTGCTTCTAGCTCTGAAACTCTAGTTCAGGAGTCCATTGGAGGACAAAACCTATGCTGACTGAAGCTGACCAAACCCATGGAAACCATGAAATTGCCCAAGTCAGTGCCACACAAATGTTGAATTATCTCACCTGAAAAGCCTCATTCAGCTCTTGTTATTGCTGTGACTACAGAAAACCAAACTGCTTGTCAGAAAACAACCCCAGACCCTGACCTGGTTACTGAACTACATGTCAGTGCTCAACAGCTAAGGTGGTGGAAAGGCATGTTACATCCTAACAGGAACACAGTGAGAAAACACTACCCAAGCATTTGCACATCCTAACCCTCAGTCAGCATTTTCTTGAAAGCCCATAGAGGCAAGGACAGAAACTTTTTATAAAATTTGTGGCCAGATATCCACCTCTATCAGAAAACAAAAACCAACCAACCAAACAAAAAACAAATGAGGAAAACGTGCAGCAGGAAAATATGTTCTTTGCCTTTTAATCAAAAGCTTTTCATTCAGCTCAACTAAGAGTCAATAAGTGAGCTCTGATCATACCAGGAGAAAGAAACCAGCTGTTGACACCAATAGCAACAGTCCTGCTGTATCTTCTCATTTAATGATTTTCTTTTTTTGCACTTGGTATTTACCTTCTGGAGGCTGAGTCCACTGGTGGATGCACCAGTGATATATCTTCCTTTCTTCCTCTTGCAGACTTAATATACATCATAACATTCATTAGACAAAGCAAAGCTATCTCCCATTTTTCTGCAGCTGGCATTCCTGCACAACACAAAATGAAATAAATCATACAGCAGTCTCAAAATCCCAGCAGTGAAGACAGTTTTCTCAAGGGCATCTATCCTGACACTGGGGACAGGGGGATAGAGCCCTATCACTGAACCTCTAATTTATCTTTAGAGCAAATGTCCCCAGTCCATCCCAAACATGATCAAGAATGGTGGCTCTGGCTTAGCTTGATTGACTTTGAGCCTCTATTTCATGGTGAAATAGGTCGTCGGGAGCACTGGGAACCACAGCATTGCCTCTGCACCAATCATTGTAGACAACATGCAAGATGGAGCAAACAGCAGGAGCAGGAGAGCTGCCAGCTCCTTCTGCCTGAGAAGAGATGGAAGAAGAGAGTATGCTTCGAGCACCGTATTTAGGTGTTGCTTTTTCTTCCCTTCACTAAGCTGAGTCAGATTTAGAAACACAGTGGTCTGGAAAAAAATAGAATGAAAAGGGTTTCTGTAGAAAAATGCTAATATGAAATATTCTGACTTTTCCAACTTTTCCTTCATGTTCTTGACTGAAAACATTGCTGGGAATTTAACCTCAAGTCCCAGACAGCTTCAGTCAATTCAAACTTGCATTTCAGGCAAGTGAGATACCTAACATATGTCAGTGCAAGATTGCCGACCATTTTTCCCAACAGAATACTGGGAGCTCTCATATGTCACTGGGAGCTTAGAGTATAACAAATTTCTTTTTGTTTTAAGCAATTTCCTTTAGTGCTCAGTGAATTACCCTGTCACACATTCAGCAACTTGTTTTCATATTGCTACAAGCAATTCTGCTGGATGAAAATAATGATGTAAAGTGTATTCTCAGTTTTTATTAAGCTCTCTTGGCAGAGGAAAGATCAATATTTAATAGGAAGATGGGGGAGGGAATGCAAACAGAAAGGTTTCTCTTTTCTGTCTAGTATCTGAAAAAAAATTAAAATATCTAGTTTCATGAATGACAGGCCAATTCAGCTGGCTGGACGGATTCTCCTGAGTACCTGCTGCAGTCACAAAAATCTCAGGCCTCTGATGCTTTGAAGTCAACAGAGCTGTGCACAGGCAGTACCATAAAAAGAAAAAAATAATCAGAAAGATATGTAAAGGCCACATATACAATTTAATTGATGTGACTTTGGAGACTCCTATGTAAGCAAAGTAATTAAAGCCCAGGCAGCAGGGAGAACAGGAAGAAAACTGAGAAACAGTAATTAATTAAAAATATTACGGTGTTTCTCTCTGCAAATTCGGTAATTTTCACAGTCTAGAAGTAACGTACCTTCAGGATACTGATCTCAGCAGGATGTAGACACCTACCAAATACAATATGTATAATAGATGAATAAAAGGAACAATTGTTTCGGCTTCAGCAGGATGGTGAACTTTGATGGCATCCTAATAAAACACATAACATTTATTGCCATGATAAACTGCTCTTGAGGGAGTGATTTCCCTGCCCTCCCAGCTGGAGCTGTCGTGCTGCAATGACAGAGTGGGTAAGGAAGGGACGGAACAATAGCGAAGTCAAGGAGCTGGAGCCTGACCTTAACAGAGTGGGTGGTATTTGCTGCAGTCCAGAAAAGCAAATAACTCACTCAAAGGTGATAGATTTTACTGGGGAGTGGAAATAACAAAGCTGAGAAATAAAGTGGAGCAAACATGGTATGAAAGCATATTAAAGTAACTGAAGGAGGGGATCTGCTTGTCAATAGATTCAGCTATTAAGGAAAGAAAGAGAGAAAGGAAAAAGCAAAAGAGAGGAGAGGAGAGGAGAGGAGAGGAGAGGAGAGGAGAGGAGAGGAGAGGAGAGGAGAGGAGAGGAGAGGAGAGGAGAGGAGAGGAGCAGAGAAGAGAAGAGAAGAGAAAGAGAAGAGAAGAGAAAGGGATTTGAAAAGGAAAAAGAAAATGAAAGACAAAAAGAAAATGAAAGACTAAAAGAAAAAAGAAAAAATAGAAAAAAGGAAAAGGAAAAAGGAAAAGAAAATGAAAGAGTAAAAGAAATAAAAAGAAAAAAGGAAAAAGGAAAAGAAAAAGGAAAAAATAAAAATAAAAAGAAAAAAGAAATAAGAAGAAAAAGAAAAGGGAAAAAAGAGAAAGAGAAAAAGCAAGCATGACTGTGAGGTGATCTTGATTAAATGCATTACTCAATAACATGTCCAAAATAAACCAACCCACTTCATGGAACACCTTGCCTGATGGTGAGGGTGTAATTGAGTAGTTGGTACAGGAAAATTTGTTTCTATTTTCTCTTTTTTGAGACCAGGGACTGCAGGGTCCTACTGGCAGGAGAAATGTCCTGCTTGGTCACTACCTGAGTCAAGAACATGTAGGAGAAAATCCCAGCTCTCCAAACCATGGGGAACATTTTGTTTGTTTGTGTAGGGCAACGACCTGTACACTTTAACCATTTTTGCCTACTGTTCTATTTTCCATAAAGCCTGAGAATGAGAAAGGCCAGAGACCTACTCATTGATCTAAAAAATTAGGAGGTGCTTTGGTACCAGAGACTTTATTCCAGTTGCATTTGCTGTGTGCAGACAAGACACCAGTTGCAACATGTACTTTGGGAACTTGAAAAGGGTTAGTTTTTCAAAGCTGAAATAAATCAGTAGGATGACTGACTAAAAAGTGGTATTGTTGAAGGATATTTTATTTGCTCGGCAAAACACCACAGATCTATAGGAAAAAATATTCTGGCTGAAAGGAGACACAGAAGCTGCAATAATTCATAAATATACATATAAAATAAAAGAAAAGGGGAAAAAAAAAATCAATGAATTCAAGTTGTAAGTTTATATGTCTCATAGCTGACTTAAAAAGGAAAGTAAAGTAACTGATGAAGTATCCATTGCCTCTTCTGGAAGGTTTTTTTTTCCAGAACGTGTAGTAAAAGACTCTGTCTGAGATACTTTTAAGGCTCCTGTTCATATGGCATTAAAGTGCTTCAAAACAGCAAAATATTTAATTTTACAGTGTACTTTGGAGAAGCAGATGTCTCTTTTGCCTCCTTGTTACAGAGTAGAAACAAGTACAGAAATAGAGATATCCCCAATGTCAGATGGGACACATGCAGTGATGGAACAAGATGAATTTACATATCTGAAAATTTCTGTGCAAGTGTGTGAGTTGTAGGTCAGCCTTTCTCAAAGAATGATGGCCACTGCCCCTCTGAATCCTTATGATAAAAAAAATCATTATTATTATTATCATTACTACTATGCAGTGCTGTTGATGGGGACTACAAACATCTCAAAGAATTTACAGACTAGCAGAGAAGAAAGATTCGATGAATAAGACATTGGTAAGGCAAGGTAACTCGTATAGCAAGATATATTAAATTCCTAGAGGATAAGGACCGGCAAGCCATCATCACCCCTTGTGGCACAGGTCAAACCTAAACTGGGATGTGACTGGCGAGCATTAGAAGCAGGGTTACACACTCTGGCAAATTGGCAACGTGGTATCATCTTCAGACTGTTTGATGGAAATTGTGAGCTTTCTACGATCATCGCATGTTTCTAAGCACGTGAAGGAGTTTTTACTACTTTCTGTTCTAGAAGGAATGGTAGGATAGCAGTATTACTCTTAAAAGAACAGTAATAAATAATAAGTGAATGGCCAGCTCTACCATATAACAATGCTATGATTACTATTTTTCTTTTGCTTAAAGCAGTGTCTCTCAAAAAGCTAAGTGGCAATCAGCAGCTCTCTCACCCCATTTCCTGCTCTGTGACCTCCTTCTTCCATCCAGGCACTCTCAGCTGCCAGGACACCTCAGAGCAGGCTGCAGCCCCTTCATCACCAGATTCTGCTGCTGCTTTACTTTCCAGACCCCATCTCCCCTTTCCCTCCAGCACATCTAGCACAAATGCCCTGTCTTCACAGGAGGAAAGGTTACTGTTGTTTGGGATTGGAGGGAGAGGAACGACAGGGACAGACACCACAGACTATTTAAGGGTCCCCAGCGGAGGCCAAGGCAAACACACCCAAAGATGCTATTCCTCAGGATGTCTAGAGGCTCACCTCAAAGCTGCTATTCACGTGATCCCATCTCTGCCCTCCTTTTCCCTTGCCTGTCAGCTTTGACAACTGCACTTCTCACAGGTCAGCAGCAGCCTCCTCATCCTCCACTTGAAAACATAGTACGATATACACAATCTTTTATGGAGAAGGAAGAAGAGGAGAAATTATTACAGAAACACAAAGATGCAGATGGGATGCTTAGCTCTTTGCATGTCTAAGAGGAGCATGATTTCCAGATGCAGTGAGACAGCATCTTCTTTGCATCTCTAGATTACATTACTGCAACTCACGCTGCAGAGGCTGTACTAGAAGGCTGTTTACTTATGCAAAACTTAGACAATCGCCAGGCACAGAACTCCTGGAAGATCTCTTCATCTTTTCTCCCAGCCCCAAATAGTATGTTGTACTACATGATACAGCTTTGTAAACCCCCTTACTCAAATCAACACTTATCCTGAGCAACACACTAATTTATTCTTTTGTTGTACTTAAAAAAAAAAGTATATACCAAAGTAGTTTTCATTTATGAATCATAGAATCCTTTAAGTCTTGTGACTTTTTTTTTGCAAGAAAAATATTCAGCAGTCAAAGCAGCCCATAGAACACTTTAAAACTGGTTTGCAAGTCTGTGAGCATGCCAATTGTTCAAACTGAGCTTTTCTAATCTTTTTTTTTTTTAATGTGGCAAAAATCAAGCCTGCACCCAGCCTCAGCTATGCTGTGTAGCTGTGATTGCCTAGGTAAGTCATATAAGCAAAAAAGCACTTCCCTTTGGAAGAGAGACATAAATCTCCATGGAGAGTGAATTTCAAACCTCTGGGCTACTGGATCTCCTGGATACTTGCTGAAAGCAGACGTTAAGTAAAGAGCCTGTATTTAGAAATGGCACAGCTGGCTGTGACATTTCCTCCTCCCATCCTGCTCAGTTTGCTTCAAGTATCACTTAGACTTGGACACACCGTCTGTCTCGGGGACTTTGTCCTCTCTGATCCAGGCTGGGGGAGATGCCAGAGGCTGCCAGTCCTTGAGCAGGAGTCCCTGCTGCAGAGGGTCCCAAAGACACAGCCTCTGTTCCTTACCCAGCAAAGGACCTGCCTTGCAGGGGAAGGTTAGATATGGTGGGGTAGTTTTCTCTTCCCAGTGAAGTTACCAGGAAGGGAGATGTGGGACCTATTCACATTTTTTCTGTCAGAATCGCTATATTGCAGCCAGCTTACTTTTAATATTATTTCTGTGCACACGTTCAATGCGTCCTTGCAAATGCCACAGCGAGACTGTGATAGAGGTATGTATAAACCAAAATACGTAGAATAAGTAATTCTTCATAATTCAATATGACATCCTTCCTTTAATTTTAACCTAATCAGGGAATAAGAAACTAAAACCAGCTGTAAGCATTCACATTACATCTCTCCAGGGAAATGTACATAAAGTTGGGATTTGTTTTCACCCAATGGAAATTTTGCAATTTCACACAGCCACTCTTTTTGTTTAAGCTGCTTCTTTATTACATTTCCATAACAGAATTTACAATCTCCACAAAATAAAGCAATTCACTGCATTTTCTTTGGGTGACTCTCTTGCCTTACCTTCTCCCCGCTCAAAACATGAAAAGATTAAACACATAAGTATTTCTAGTAATCTGGCTATCTCAGACATAAATTCAAGAGGCAGGAAAGACTTTTTTTATCAGTAAAATATGCCTGGAAACTACACACAGCCCAGCACGATGTGCATGTTTCATTTTTTTAACTATTCATACAGTAAATAAGCTTTTAACAAACCACAACCAAAGGCCTTTTAAAGCTCTCTTCTCTGCATATATCAATCCCGGCCAACAGCGCAGAACTAAAATGCACGGCGAACTCGGAAGCGAATGCTTCCAACATTTAAAATGTTTCACCCAGCATTCCAGCAAGGAGATGCCAGCAGAGAGCAGGAGGGAATGTGAGACCTCACGGCACAAAAGGACATGACCCCTGGACCACAGCCGTCCAACAATACCTCAGCTGTTAAAGGGAGCAGGGAGGGACCCAACAGCAGCGCAAGACAAGCAGAAGCCTGTATCCTTTGCATCCAGTGGGAAGCAAATAATCTGATTATGGCCCTCAGTCTCTCTGAAAGTCAGTTGCTAATGAAAGTTTGGAGAGAAGCACTCCACTGCCAAAGCTTTTTCAAATCAATGCACAGTATTTGTGAACAGTGATGCCTTGTGAGTCCAAAGTTAACGCTAGCAACAGCCTCTTAATATGTACTTAATAATCTTCTGGCAGAGAGAAAGATTGACCCAAGGCAAAGTTTAATGATCACACTGGCAATTAGAGCTATTGGTAACAATTCATTTTTCTTCAAATGTGCTTTCAATGGTGGGAAGCACAACTATTAAATTCCCAGATATTTTTCGCTGCAATTTTAAAAATGTCACATTATCAACCACAAATACTGTGTGAGACCATATCTGATGTTAAACCCAGAAACAGTGGCAAGATCTTGCAGAAAAAGGCAATAGATGCAATTGTGACATTTGGCTACAATCACAGCCACGAGTGTTTTCTTCTTCACATACAGAAGGAGCTCAAGGGAAAAAAACCTCACTGTAAATATTCACTTACAGTGAAAGGCTTTGAACTTGCCCTTGTAGAGGAACAAAATCACAATGCTGCAAGTGAACATTGCCTCTTGAGAGCCTGTTGTCTTCAGTGGTACTCTCCAGGTGTATCAGAGGACAGACACAGGGCTTGCCAGCCTGATTCCCTGAAGTATGTAAGTACCTGCTTAATTTGAAAGAAGCAGTTTCAGCAGGACTATTTATAGTACCCAAACCAGGCACGCATGTCATTCTTCATGGTGTGGAAGCCCAGGAACATGACTTTTGATGCCTTTAGTGCTATCAAAATTGTTCCCTCCTAAGACAGGGGGAATTTCACAGAATCACAGAATGTCAGGGATTGGAAGGGACCTCAAAAGATCATCTAGTCCAATCCCCCTGCTGGAGCAGGAACACCTAGATGAGGTTACACAGGAAGGCGTCCAGGCGGGTTTTGAATATCTCCAGAGAAGGAGACTCCACAACCTCCCTGGGCAGCCCGTTCCAGTGTCCTGTTACCCTCACTGAGAAGGAGTTTCTTCTCATATTTAAGTGGAACCTCCTGTGTTCCAGTTTGTACCCATTACCCCTTGTCTTACCATTGTTTGTCACTGAGAAGAGCCTGGCTCCATCTTCGTGACACTCCCCTTTTATATATTTATAAACATTAATGAGGTCTCCCCTCAGCCTCCTCTTCTGCAAGCTAAAGAGACCCAGTTCCCTCAGCCTTTCCTCATAAGGGAGATGCTCCACTCCCTTAATCATC
>VYZX01019533.1:13234-47505 GCA_013401335.1 Brachypteracias leptosomus | reverse complement strand
TGGAGTGACATTTGCTTTCCTCCAGTCCTCAGGCACCTCTCCCGTTTCCCAAGACTTGGCAAAGATGATGGAGAGTGGTCCAGTAATGACCTCAGCCAGCTCCCTCAGCACCCATGGGTGCATCCCATCTGGACCCATGGATTTATGGATGTCCAGATTGCTTAATTGCTCCTTAACCCAGTCCTCATCAACCGAGGCAAACTTCTCCATTGTCCTGGCTTCCTCTGGGGCCTCAGGGGCATGGAGCTCCTCAGGACAGACTCCGGCTGAGTAGACAGAGGCAAAGAAGGTATTCAGTAACTCTGCCTTCTCTGTATCTTCTGTCACCAGGGCACCCTCCCTGTTTATCAGTGGGCCTACATTGCCTCTGGTGTTAGTTTTATCTGCTATGTATTTGAAAAAGCGCTTTCTGTTGTCCTTGACCCCTCTCGCCAGGTTTAATTCTAAGGATTCTAAGGAATTTTGCAAACACTGACTTTCAGGGATGCATTAAACGAGGCTGGATGCTCCTCTCCTCCTCTGCAAAGGTGTTGGCACTTCAGGGTTGCAGTCAGATTATACCAAGCCTTTCCACTGTAGACATGCTCAGGGGAGAGGGTGAGGGATGGAGGAGACGTCCCTTATGCTCGGTGGGGCTCACAGCAGTGCCACAGGCACCCTCTGTCCCTCTATGCGATCATGATGAAATCCTGTAAGTTACTGGAGGAGCATCATGTATCTCTTATTATATACTTGTAATAGTAATGTTGGAATTAAAGTGTTGATGTACTTTTTATGTGGACAAAAATGTGCTTGTTGGTTGGAGTATGAGAAATTTGTGAGAGGGAATGGAAGAGAGGCAGTCAAAGGAAAATAAGAGAAAGAAGCCAGGTAAGAAAGATCTGGTTTTGCCCTGTTTTTAACAATTTGCCCAGTCGATATTGTAGATTTTAAATATGTGCATCATAAAACCACCGAATTTTTCTTCTGCATTTTTGGAATCTCCTTTTGGTTTTTTTTTCAGCAATTACAAGTTCAATTCCAAATGAAAGGAAAAGAGAGATATATGAAAAGTAAGTACTCTAAAGTGTAGTTTACTAGATCACTAATATATGTCTCAGGTATATAGAGGAGCAAATGTGAACTTGAGGCAAGAATTCATAGCCTGCTGAAATGTGTATTGTCATGCCTTAAAGATATAGTCTGTAAGAATTATACTTCAGTTAGCAGCAACAAAAGTGCTTAGCAAATGCAAAGAGAACAAAAGCATTTTATGTATGGTCATGAATATACTGAAAAATACTTCTGGCCTATATAATCAAATTAAATTATGATTAAATTAGTTAGGAACCTATCTAGGTTCTAGACATGTTTTTAAGAAAAATACACACACATACACATCTATATATACATTTCCTAAGATAACCATAATCCTGTGTACAATACACTAATTTTAAAGCCTTTTCCAATCATTATTGATAAGCACAGATAGCTTGTCTTACAAATTCTAAAAGTCATGTAACTTCTGTGGTTCAAATCAGGACAAGACAAATTATTGTTCAAGAACAAGTATAGGTACATGCAATTCCTAAAACCAGATTAATCTATTATCCTGATGTTCCCTCCTGTGTGGGCAATTGGTTTGCCTGTTTGTGTTTTTTCTTCTTGCCTTTTTTTTTTTTTTTTTTGAGCCTGGAAACTGCCACAGAAATGTCTGGCAGCTATAACCTCCAGTTAACTACTAGCAAATGCTAACATGCTGTAAAGTGGAACATTTATACAAGATCCATCTGGCGCATACAAGTAGGAATCCAAGATTTAAAGCCATTACACTGTGCATGTGCATTTACACCTTCACCAAAGTTGGCAAAAAGAGTAGATTTTACCCCATGACTCCAGTAGTAAAAGGAGGGGTGTGAAACGTGTGCTGACCTACGCTCCTCTGTCCAATTGCAGTTGTTATATGCTGCGCTTTGGCATGTTACATCCCAGGCTTCATGCCAGGAATAAATTAGTCCAGTCTTGAACTTGCCTATCAGAAATTAAATAGTACAAGAGTGAAACATGCCTATAAAGTATTAGAGTAGCTGAGCATTTTCTTTTCATCAGTCTTAGAGCTTTAAAAGGGCACTCCACCAGGTCTGGTAAAACAAGCAATACTCCCATCAAAAGGATGTCTCAGCTGACTTTTTTTGCCATAACTGAAGAGTGAGGAGGGAAAAATGGCTTTGAGCTTTTTCATTATTTTTCGTGAAGCTCAGGCTTGCTCAACCATATGCCTAATGCATTAGCATTTTTCTGCTCAGTACTTTCCTATCACCTCAGGCAGAGTAGACCCGGGTTTGCCAGCAATATTTTACTTTATCTATATACAGGAGGTGTATAAGAAAATATGTGAATATGAAAACAAGATATGCATGAATTAATGACAAGCCTAGTCATTATTATGATTTTTTAAAAAGGGGCGTGGGGAGTGGGTGCTAAAGTCAAAGGGTATACTTACATTAGGAGTGAAATCCAGATTTTCGTCGGGAAGCAAATGCCGACACTTAAGGCATTCATTCATGCCCTCTGCCGTCTGTCTTGGCGAATTTCAGTCAATATTGACCACTCCTTCCTAAGAGCAGCACCAGCTCAGAAAGCCGTTTAGGGTACCTGAGATTTCTCATTTTGTGCGTTTCCCCATCTGCAGGATGCATCAAAGCTGCAGCTCCAGTTTACAGCATCACACGATGATTTTTGCCTGTGTTCCAAAAATACGACCCCGTTCTGCAGGCACAGTTCCTTCCTCAGGCTGGTCATTTAAACACCAGGTGGCACCAAATAACAAGTTTCAATAGAGTTGTGTCCTTTTTTTATTTGGGAACAAGTTGGTGGAAAGATCTCACAGGAATGTGTAATGAGAGTGTAAAAAAACCCCCACCTCCTAAAACCAAACAAAACCCCACACCTCAGCATGAATCTGGGATAAGTTCACCAAGAGCAGTATCTCCATCTAGATGGAGATGGAGAGAAATGGTGGGACAGACAGACAGCCCAGGCTCTATCTGCCTCTGCAGGTGCTCACTCTGAGGCCTGAGAACAGCAACTATCTCAGTGACTTCCAACAAATGCGTATCTGAAGAGGACAAGCACTTTGGAAAACTGCAGCAGATCACTCATTAGCCCTTCTAATGAACTGCTATAAAGTCACCAGGTTTTTGAGTGGGGCTTTCCTTGCCACCAGCATTGGCTAAGGCTGCTCGATCTGATAGTAACACACCAATAAGAGCAAGAGCAGTACTTTGGAGGGAAGAAAATCATGGTTTTAGTGTGTAAGCACAGACAGAACTTGCTGGATAGCCAACAGACACAATTTCTAGCCCCACATTTTGATCAGCCTGACAGGTCACCCTCTTTATCTTAGCCTCACTGACAAATTTTGCATGCTTAGCACAAAACTGGGTCACGTGTTACTGTGCTGGGATGGGGTAGAAAGGGTGGTGATTTTTCCCCTGCAGAATATTGCTCAGAAATCCAATAGCACAAGAGGATGAACTGGCTGATTTGGTTTTATGAACATTTCCATACTCAATTATAATTTTAGAAGTATTATAACTGTGCCTGGTACGAAGGCATTGCACTGGGGTGTTTCATAGAATCATAAAATTATTGAAACAGACTTTTGGAAGTCACAGACTGCAGTCCTCCTGCTTAAAGCAGGGCTAACTTAAGTTAGATGAGGTAGTGCCACATCTTTTCCTATGAAGTTTTAGAAACTCTAAGGTGGAAATCCCAGAATATCTCTGGCCAATGTGTTTCAGTTCCTCAGCCGCTCCCATATGCAGTCAGAGTTTCCCTTGTTGCAACCTGCTGTGCACTTACTAAATACATACACCTGGGAAGAACCTGACTATCTCCTCAATGCTCCTCCCCACTTCTGGCGGGGTCCCTTCCAAGTCTTCACATCCTAAGACTGAGCAAACCCAGCCTCTCCTCACACATCAGTTGCTGCAGCCCCCAAACCTGGTTGCTCTCCATTGGCTTCTCTCCAGTTTGCTAGACTGAAGACCAAGGGCAGGTGTAGTACCCCAGATGCAGCCTCGTCAGCACCATGAGGGGAATAATCTGTTGCTCCCATAACTCAGTAGATGTTAGGCCTTCACCAGCACTGGGGCACAGTGCTGGCTCACGCCCAAGGTAGTGTGCCAACGTCCATGTGTCCTCTGCTGCTCAACTGCCCAGGGCTGGTCCATCCCCAGCCTGTCCTGGTGCATGGTGTTACGCTTGCCCAGGTACAGGGCTATGCATTTGTCTTTGCTGATTTTCTTGAGGTTGATGCTGCCCCATTCCTCCAGCCTGTGGAGGTCCCACTGAACAATTGCCCAGGTCTACAGTGGATCAACTAGACTCTCAGAAAACATTTCTTGTTTAACAAAATCCAAAATAACTGGATAAGGAAAAACATTAAACAATAAGGATAAAAGCAGAACACCATTAGCTGCTAGGTAGCCATAAATCTCCATATTGATCACAATTACTTCAAATTTTCATTGATATAACCAATAAAGCTCTTCTGGTTGGACTTTGTGCATGTCTGTGCAAGAAAAGCACACCTGAAGACCACCATGTAAGTGGCTGAGAAGCCGCAATACTGCTGTAGGTGAATTTCCAAACAGAGGGAAAGAGAATCTTGATTAGACAAAGTTAATCCAGTTATTTGAATAATTGTCTTTTACATACCACAGATGTTCAATCCAATGCCAATTATCTAACTTAATTTCCTTTATGAGATATGAAAGGAAGTGATTAGAATTTATATACTCACATCTTGCCAAAGGACAGAGGTTGCTCTTAAACTCATAAGCAGAAACTTAACCCTGAAGCTTTCTCAGGTTTTGTCTGTAAAAGAAGTTCAAGCGGTTATTAGAGATTGTCCACCAGATGGAGTGCAGATATCCCAGCCAGAGGGTCGCTCCCCATCAGGAAGGGGGGAAGATGAGACCCATGGGGACCAGCTCTGGCAGGCTGCACATACCCAGAACCTTGGGGCAGAGCAATAAGGACTCACAGATGTTCTCCACAGATGCTTAACAGGAGGCAGAATAAAATACGTCATATTATCTACAAAAATATGTACATTCATACTATACATACACATGCAGTGTGACCCTTATGCTAGCACACTAACCCCATGGGCAGGTTCATAATTAGCATGATGTAATTTCTCCAGGCAATGGCATGTTTGGGGGTGTGATTAGCATAGTCAGAACAAGCGAAAAACCAGCACAAAATCATGACACATCCCAGCTGTCTGATCAGCTAAAAAAGTTGTGTACAGGTCAGGCTTTAACTAACAAAAATAATTAAAAAATAATTTATTTTGAAAAACATTCAAACAGCCTGTTTAAGAAGTGCCAGTAAGGAAAGCCAGTTCTACACTTTAACTCTTACCACTGCATTTTGCAGCTGAATTTGTCCAAAGTTAATTATATAAACCTCAATGCTTTCTGATACAGCAACAAGGTACGTTTTCTGTGCAATGCTTCCTGTGATGCCTTCTCTTTCCTTTCCAATTTACACTGCTGGGGTACAATTCAAATTGGAGATGGAGGCTGTGCCTGTCAGATTCCCTGTAAGACAAGAGGCCTTCAGTCCTTCAACTAGGCCATGAAACATTTGAAATGTTTTCCATCACAATGAGCAATCAGGCAGTAGTCTTGAATTGCATTTTCTTAAATGGCAGAATTGGCTCCTTCCCAAATTCAATAATGTTTTAGGGGTGCTCTCTCTGAGGAGACAAAGCGCGTTGTTTAAACTTCTTTCCTCTAAATAGAGGTTCAGGAAGGATGGAAAGGGTGATGCAATTTTGCAAACTTCAGACTTAATATCTGCATGTCAGGATTACTGTTTATGGTGATTATGACGAGTATAAGAAATTTAAATCAGCTTCAGTAAATTACAACTTTTTAATTTTTTTCCATGGCCGTTGCATTGTTCTCCTCTGGCCATTAATATCTAAAGCGAGCAGTGATTTAGGTTATATTTTTACTTTTGACAGGGTGAAAAAAGTTTAAAGGATCTATTTGCAAGATTCCTTATTAGCCAAATAGCCCACTTATCTGCTCTGAAACTACCTGTCACACCAACAAACAAATTCTGCTCTTCCTGCACCCAGATATAGCTCTATGAAGATAAATTAAAACAAGCAAATACTACTTACTTAAGTAAAAGGTTGCAAGACTGGACACTAGTCACACAATATGGAGAATGTGGGATCAGATCCCTCTGATAAAAGGTCAAGGGCATATTCTTACAAAGCATTTCTTGCTCAAGCAAGTCACATAAAGAACTTTTCTCAGAGAGCTACTCACATGAACAATATGGTAAGACCAGGTTCTTGTGTATCCTGTGAATTTAAATACTTTCAGAGTTATAACTCCTATGACAATGATACAGTGTTTACCTGTTAGAATAATTTTTTTTATTATTTCATTCTACAGAATTTTCCTATTTTTATTTTTAACGAAGCTCCCATAGTTTTGAAAAGAGATTGATACTCAATAATGTATGCATTAAATTAGCAGACTATACACCTAAAAAAAGTTTCAAAAAATCAGTGCTTTTGTGCCACCATTGTATCATTAGAATGTAAGCTGCAAATTCAAGCAGTGATGGACCAGAGTTACAGAAGAGTTTAATTACTTTAATCTAAAACTTTCTTCATCTGAAGCTTAGCATTCCTCCCAGAGCTTACCCTCAGGGCTCAGTCTGCTCAGCATCTTCCAAACCACCAAACAAAATGCAAGTGGTAGCAAGGGGAACACCATGTTCCATGCAACAGCTCATTCACAATGACCACAAAGATCAGCCTGGTTGGTACTGGTTGTGCTTCAATTTAGCCATCTAGAACTGAGACATCTGATCTGCAATTGCCAGCTCATCTTACCTGTAATGGAGACAAGTTATTCTCTCCTCTTTCCCTTCCATAAACAGAAAAATAATTAGGCAAAACACAACAGCTGCCAATTATCCTACACAAACTGTACCCTACTGCTTAGAGCACTCTTTTAAGTTGCAGAGAAAGGAATTGCCTCTTATCTTGGTAAAGTTGGCTAACCACTGAACTACTGTATGGTTCTCTTCCTAGCTCAAAGAAGGAGAAGAGTTGATTCTTTCTTTCTTTTTAAGTGAGAGAGTTTAGGCTTCTGTCTCCAAAAAAAAAAAAAAAAAAAAGCTGGGTTATGGGGGCTTTTAAAACCCCTGATATATTTAATCTGTAAATTTCACATGATGGATACAGCCACAGACTTTAGATCTTCCTGAACTGTATGGTCTTTCTCTGCGCATCTTCTTTCTCTACCTTTTAAATTTGTGCAGGGTCACCTTCTTCATCTCCATCTAACAATGCGTACCCTTTTAGGGACTAATCTTTCTGCATAAAACCTTTTTTGTTAAAAATCTAATTTCTAAGGGAAAGCCATCAAGGAAGGGAGGTCCTCACAGTTCCTACCTCCCCCTCCCACACGTCTTACATACTTTTAATGACGATAATAGACCAAGGGCAAATGTTCCAGGGAGCTGGTATGGAAAAACATTAACCTCCTCCTCTACTAGCCACCCTGAGCAGAAACACGCCTTAGGGTTTAAACTTTAGACAAGTCCTAGCCACTGAGCAGTCAGTGCCAAAACAACCTATACGTACCCTCTTCAAAGCATAAACTAGGAAAATAAAAGCCTAAAGCAATATGTGATGTCTACCAAAGTGACTTTTCAAGAAAAAGTTTTACCTGAGTAATGATTAAGTGTGACCAGTCGGGGATAAATTGTGGTCACTGGAAGGCTGATTTATTCCACTTCTGAATCCACTTTTGGTATGCTGCTATAGTGTGCTGCCAGCAGCATTCATACTTCTACAATTTAAGTGCTTTGGGGGTGGTATTGCTTGAGATTTGTATGTGATAGGATAGTGATAGAAATAGAATAGTGAAAAGATAAGAAAAAAGAGTAAATCAGCTATGCTTAGGTTTATTTTTCACATTAAATTAGGCTCATCATCAAGTAATATGAGAGGAGAAATGAATTCTTATAGAAAAGGTGAACTTACCAAGTCATTAATTACATAAGCTGTACCACGGAGAAGGCAAGCAAAGAAAAAGGCATTACAGTAAACACTGCAGGAGTATTAAAACCACGAGAGTCTTTACGCTTTTCAGCAAATCCAGCTTTATACTATACAATTAACAATGAATTACATTCCTATTGGATAACTAAAAGCCCTCAAGTACTGGCAGAATGAGGACTAGGATTTAAGTAATCTGTCCTATGTTTATTCAGTTGGTGAGAAAGCAAACGCAAGATATTTAATGCAAATAGCTTTCAAGCATAAACTCCTCATGATGAATTTATAAATAGTGAATATTCATCACCTAGAAGTCAATTTGCAGCTTTGCATGCCAGTTCTTTTCAAACACAGATTTGTCAAACTGTACAAACTCTTTTAGTGACTGTGCTGAAAGCTTGTGTTTCAGGGTATAAAAATGGTCCCTGAATTGTGCATGCTAATGTGCTTGTTCTGACAAAAGCAATCTGGTAAAATTGACTCAGAATTAACAAAGTTCAACAATAAGGAACAGCATTGGCAAGAGAGTTAAATGTAATTACAACTCAAGTAATCATTACTTGAGTTGTGAATCCCAGGGAGACAGTCCCATTACAGAACAACAACACAGACAAAAATATATAGGAAATAGGGAACTGGTTAACCTTTTGGAGTGGTTAACCATCTCTCTCCTTAAAGAGAATGCCTCAAGAAATGCAAAGAATGTGCACACTTGGGTTGTCAACTTACGAGACAGAAAGGTTTGTCTGCAGTTGTTTCTAAACTATTAAAAAAGAAACCATAAACAATCCCCCCCGCCCCAAAATACTAATCGTTTAGTAGGAACTCTGCCGTAAATTTATGTCATACAGGCAATTAAACTTTTATGCTGTAATATATAAACAAAATCCCAGGTGGAATAATTTCTATAGTGTACTCCCATAGAGCTATCTTGCAAATATGGTGATGGATTTTTTCTAAGGAGAAGAATATGTCCTGATCAATTTGGTGGTGATAGGCATGGGACAACACATAAACCCCATTAATTTAGTATCAACATTTAGATAAATATACACAGCAGTGTCAGGTCAAATTATATTTGTATTTTCCATGTGTTAGGTATATTTTAATGAGCGCCAAGGCTGCTGAAGATGGCAATAAAATGCTTCATAGTTTTTGCTTTATGGAAAATTGTACTTTTTCTTGGGTTACTTACTGTCAAAACATGTCAAACTCTACTAGGTCCAAATTGAAGAGTTGCATAATGTTTACCTAACACCCATCTGTCAGGTCTTGCTAACACAATCAAGGGTCTGTGGAAAGATTATAAAGTAATAATTCAGTCCTAGATGCTCTGAACATGAAGCTTTTAAGTCTCCATTGATAGAAGACAGTCTGGAAAGTATTTTTTACTATCCTTTTGATTAACTTCTCAATCATTCCAGTGACTCAAGGAAGATTGCAGAAGAAGTAGTTCAGGACCTATATATACACATATATTAGATACCTTGTAAAAGATACCTTGAAAATATGTATATTATTATAAAACATTGGAAATCAGAGATCTACTGTAAGGCTTGACATATTCAATTTAAATGCAAAGTTAAAAGCTCTGGAAATTGTTTACCGTGATGACAAGAAACATGCAACAATGAAGTAGTCACCCAGGTACCCTTGAAGGAGTTACAGAAACTGTTCTTCATGGAAGCCAGAAGTACAAATACACTTTTTACTGACTTACGGGCTACCAAAAAAGACATATAGAGACATCAGTGTATGACTTGGTTTTCCAATTGAATTAGGGTATATGAATATTCAGGAAATAAAATAGTATCAGAAAAGTAATGCTCTTGACTGTAGTGACCTGGGAGAACAATGTACAAGGTATTAATTGTAATTTGTATACCTCAGCAAGAGTATAATCAGCATCTTTGCTCAGTTTCGGCTCAGCAATAAGGACTGATAAGCTGAATTTCACATTTCCACAAATAACATTCCTCTGTAGATTTTTCTGGGTTATGATGATAGCAAACTACAACAGTAGTCTTCTTTTATAAAGCTGTTTACAAATGAGCTCCACTGATATATGTTACAAAGACAACCATATATTTGTCTCTGGTGAGTGTCAAGTCTAATACCCTTCAAAAAAAAAGGTTTTGGCTGTGATTTGTAGTTTTGCCTCCCAAAAGTCTAGGATCAGACTTTCTCAATGTCAGCTATGACTGCAATCTGTAACTTGTACAGATAAGACACTCGTGTTTTAACTTGCTGTTTTGGGTCCAGGATAAAAGCCTGGATTCAAAAGTGATTTTTAGTGAAATTCCTCTTTATTCATCATGGCAAAGAACCCCAGACAGTATTTAGCCTAGGGTGTCCAGCACACTTAGCACAGCCCTTGCAACAGTAAAGAACACTGTCTTGTTTGGCATGGAGAAGTTCCCAGATGGGACTGTGGAGATGTTCCTCTCTCTATCTCCATTCTCTAATAGAGCAACATCTGCCTAAAAGCCAAGGATCTATATTTTTTAGATATATTTCAGAGGGCTGCAGAATGCTGTATCTGTCAATGGCAGTAATGCCTGGGTGAAACATCTAAATGCCTTGTGTGGGGCTTCATTCTGGGGTACATACATAGGTGTAGCAAACAGGTTTCCAAAGTCTTCATCTCACAAGATATGAAATAATTTAAGCACACAACTATGAACACTGTCAGCTCCATTAACATCAGGGGATTTCCTAGCCATTTCATACTATTCCTAAAGCTTGTAACATTTGCTATCAGCAGCTGTAGAAATTATAAAGACCAAATAGGAGCAGTTCTGCCCAGGAGCTACAACCTTTTACAGTTACAAAACCTTTGTAAGTTAATTTGAAGTTACCAAAGGACCACATAATAGATGCAGAAGGTAACAGTTCCTTTGATGAAAGATGCTGGATGGACAGCTTTTCCAAATGGGATGAGTACTTAAGAACTGTAACCAGTACTCAGTTATTAGAAAAACAAATCCTTTCCTCTCAATAAGCACCTAAAATTACCCATTATCTATCAACAAATGAAGAGGTTCTGGTGAGACTCAAAGGCAAATATCGTTTCTGCTTTTATGTGCTCAAAACTATTTCTGGTAGGTAAAGCTGGAGGAAGAACAACACTGTGAGATGAACTGTGACTAACTGGGTAAGGGTGATTTACCTTCTATCGCAGTACTTCAATTTCCAGAAAGTTTTTGTCAAAAATCCCTCATCAGAGGCTCTTAGGGAAACTAAATTGTATATTCATGCTTCAAAAAGTTCAGAAAAAAATGGTAGCATATACAGTTGCTTGCCGTGATGCAGGGAGGTTGCTGTTCTCACAGGACATCTAGGCTGTGACCTGACAAAGAGTGATAGGGACAATAAGGAGTCTGCAAATAAAAGATTTGCTTTGTCAAACCACAATCACATGAGCTCATTCAAGACAGTACATTCAGTACAGGTGATTACAGTTCTGGAGCCTATGCAGAACTGCTACTTGACTTCTATTTGAGCATGGGGCTGAAATCACAGAGTAGTTGAGGTTAGAAGGCACCTCTGGAGACCTTCTAGTCCAACTTCCCTGCTCAAGCAGGCTCAGTTATAGCAGGTTGCCCAGGACTATATTCAGCTGGGTTTTTAATATCTCTAAGAAGATCTTCACAGCCTCTGTGGGCATTATGACCTTCTTCACTGGTATAAAAGTTCTTTAGATTTTGAAATGGAATCTCCTGTGTTCCAGATGGTGCCCATTTCCTTGTCCTGTCACTGGGCACCAATGAGAAGAGTCTAGTTTCATTTTCTTTACCCAATCCCCATATATGAAGCTGAGGGGGATATATATTCTCTAAGTCTTCTCTTTTCCAGGCTGAAGACTCCTGGCTCTCCCAGACTCTCTTCGTCCAATAGATGCTCCAGTCCCTTAAGCACCTTTGTGGCATGTCACTGGACTCACTCTAGTTTGTGCACATCTCTTTCATACTAGATCACCCAGACCTGGAGCCAGCATTCCAGGTGTGTCTCACCAGTGAGGAGCAGAGGGGAAGGATCATCTCCCTCAATTTGCAAACAACACTCCTCCTAATGCAGGCTAGGACACTGTTGGCCTTCTTTATTACAAGGGTCCGTTGCTGGCTTATACTGAACTTGGCACCCACCAGGATCCTCAGGTCCTACTGTCCAAAGCTGTATTCCAACCAGCTGGTCCCCAGCCTTTCCCAGTGCATGGAGTGGTTCTTCCCCAGGTGCAAGGTGTTGCATTTGCTTTTGTTGAACTTCATGGTGTTCTGACAGCCTGTTTATCCAGGGTCTTTGAGTGGCAGCCTAACTATTAGGTACATGGTCTCCTCTCTCTGCCCCTGCTTCTTTTGCAAGGTACTTGAGGTTGCCACCAATTCCTCACTCAGTTGTGGATTGCCATCTCCCTTCCCTGTTGTTCCTTGTTTAAAGCTTTCTTCACCAGCTTGGCCAGCCAGTTAGCAAAGGTGGTTTTGCCCTGCACAGTCACGCTTGACATTTTCCAGCTCTCTGCTGGCTATGTTGTTGATGGCCACATGGATGAACGGCAGGAGTAGAAGTCTGAGGGCTGGACAAGCCTTTACAATCTCTCTGCAACATTCCAGAGGTGAACAACCAGCAAGCAGCCTCCTGTAGGGTCAGAGCTACTCTGTAACAGGCAAAAGGCCAATGGTGTAGTCATGGGCTTTAAAAGTCAGTGCAGTATCTGTAATGTTTTTAGTGGTGATGATTCAGAAAACTAAGTCAGACCTTATAATTAACATATGTTTGGGGCTTTTGTTTTGCTTTTTTTGTTTGTTTGTTTGTTTTTCTTTAACTACAAAGAAATTAGCACAGCTGATAGAGGCAAGAGCACCTCTCGGTTTTCCATCAGACTCCCAGCACCAATGAACTTCAGCAGCTGCAGAATGCTCCACACCTTCAAGGCCAGGCATCTTTAAGTATCAGTAAATAATTTCCAGCAAAGCAGTAAAAACAAAAACAAGCACAACCTCATAACATTGTGAATAAAAGAAGCATGGATTTCTATGTATCAGACAACCAATCTGTGGTGACTGATAACTGGGAACAGTTTCCTAATTTAGAGTAATTTTTCCATGATATGCTCAGATTCATTTGCCAGCCTGAGACACCAGACTTTGTACATACACACTTACAGCAATAACTCATTTGGCTTGTCTGGCATTGACAGTTCATAGCATCAGCAGGTTCTGAATATCTTGCATCCTCTCTGACTTCATAGAGAAGCAGAAACAGCACATCAATACACCATTGATCTGAGGAAATGCACCTTTGATTAGCCCAGAGTTTTGTGCTTAATATTCCAACCAAGCACAGATTGCAGCCTGCAGAAAGCTGAGAAAACCAGCAGCAAAACCAGGAAGCCAAAAATCAGAGAGGGAGGGAACAGAGGGGCTCTGGGACTCCCTGGAGAACAGCTGCTGGAAGTAAAGTAGTGCCCAACAACAAAGACAAGAGACAGAATAACTGTTGCATTAAAAAGAACTTCTCTAATCCCAATTTCTTCAGAACAAACAATAAGCAATGTTCCAGAAAACTCAGATGAATCCCTGAGGCTAATATAGGTACAAGGTATAAAGCAAGTTATCAGATGCAGGAATTGCAAAAGCAATTCTATATAACAGCACAGGCGTTTTCTGAAGGCAATCAACAGAACAAAGGACACAAAATTAAAACTAGACAAAACAAAAGTACAAAAACTGTTTTCAAATATTTTTTCTGACTGACATCATAGGTGTTGAGTGATGAAAAGCATAACATGAGGGGTGCAATGTGAGTTATATTTGTTTTACACACGTGTTTTCAAAATGTGCATATAAGATTTTAATCTTTGCTTAAAAATCCATTGTGCTGAAGATTGACTCCAAGACATCCTACCCACTGTGATCCAGTAACAAATGATGGCAGCAGTTAATGTCTTAACTGCGCTGGCACTGTCATTACTACTGGGATCAAGTCTCCAAAGTCTTTATGCATCCCTACAACACTTGCATCCCTTTATAATCTTCAAGTACAGATTTTAGACTGCATCATCCACCAAAATCAGGTTCTGAAGTTCCTTATAGATTTCCTCATATAAACTCTATGTATTAATGGGCTGTCTGACTCATAGCTTAAGTGATATCTTTTAAGAAGGTTTAATGTGAGTGAAGAAGCATCGGTATTTCTCACTGTCAGCCTGTGAAGAGCTTGAGTGTTGATATCAATGATATAAAAAGATGCAAAGTGGTTTGTTTTTTTTTTTCCCCAGAAAAAAACCAACCTGTGTGGTTCATGTTAAAAATGCAAAACACTCTTAGAACGTTGAGTACTTAAAAAAAAAAAGAAAATTAAGATTATTTTCCCAGGACACATTACACAAATTTAGTCTAGAGTACTGCTATATATCAGAGGCAGCCACGCTATTGCAGCTGAATTTCAGTGCTGCCTTTTCTTTCTTCTTTCTCACCCTACCAGGGGCCATTCTCCTTTGAAAACTACTTCTCTCCTATGGATTGCTGCTGATACCTTTTCACCACCCCCTCCTGCCTCCATCTGCCACTGCTGCCTCATGGGCCATCACTTCTTGCTGGCTCCAACAGCTCCAGCCTGGGGGGGAGCAGGGGAAAGACAGTAGCTGTACTTTGCATCTTACCTCTAATATTGCCATACCTCTTCAGACAGGGATACGTGTACATCTAAAACAGAGTCTCTAAATATAAGGAGTTGAATGCGATTCATGATTATCATCTCTACACAGATGAAGGAGGGTGAAAAAGCAAGATTTCCTTATGTTTCTCCTGCAGCTCTCAGATGCCACGTTGGGGAACAAAAAGCCTCGCGATTTTCAATACCCCTCTGTCAGAGCTGGCACCCTGCCAGCCTGCACCAGACACCGGCTGCTGAGCCCGCTGGGAAGCTGGTGCTGGAGCAAAAAGACAGAAGGCATCTGAAAATAAAGGAAGGGCTACCAGGGCTGGAGACAGGGAGAGAGACAGAGTCGGTATAGAGACAGATAGTCAGGGCAATGCGTTAGGGGCAAAGTGGAGAAAGGGGAAAGGAGGTAAGATCTGAAAGTACTGCTTTGCACTTTGCTTTCTCCTATCACAGGCCCCTCTGCCCTTCAATGAGTTTTCCTACATACTGCTTTGCTTTTCACACCTCAAAGAGCGGTTCCTACAGTAGCCTTCTCCTACCTCCTCTTGGGTTGCACTTCCCTGCCAAAATTCCCTAAAACTTTTGCTCCCTTCAAATCCCAACTTGCTTCCCAGTCTCTATGCTGAAACAGCCTCATGTTCCCCTCCTGTTCCTGAATGTTTTCAGTGACGGAAAGCATTATAAATGGAGCTATAGAGGGAGGGGAAAAAAATAACCAGCAAAACACCAGCTTTGTCTTTTCTCAAAATGCAGTAGAACGTCTCCTGAAGAAAACTATCCTTCACACTTTACTTTATAAACAAAACTATCAGTTTACCAGACTGCTGTCCAAACAGGGCTCTCAAAATGTGTTCTGGAAACACAGATACTCCCTGGAAAACATGGAAGAACTTAAACAGGTGGCAAGGGAATAATCCTAATACACTTTTATTGCATTTTCTGATAAAAACTTCAAATTATTCATACCAAAATGTATTTGCAATTAACTAAAAAACCATCCAAATTCAGAGCATCAGCACAATATGCTTTCGTTCCCTCCTCTGAGCTTTATCCCTGCTTATAGCCTGCTGATGTACATCCGCGCCAGGCTCTCCACCTCCTCCCACAGCACAGCACTGCCCTGGAACACTGTGTACTCCCAGAAGCATTAGGATAATCTCGCTTAAAGGCATGGATTGCCATGGCCAGATCTGCACCAGAAAAGAATTTCTGTTGAAAAGTAGCACCAAGCATTTTGCCACCCTGAAAAGGCAGAAGGATGTCCTGTTCCGACAGCAAGCAGCTGCCCACAGCTACCTCCTCCCTCTCCTTTTAAGTTGCCATGCCCATAACAGCAGTGGCAAAAAAAAAGTCCTGCCTGATGTTTCTAATCTGAATTAGAGGCAGAGGTAAAACCTTGCATTCTGTTCTCTGTTGTCCCAGCTCCAGTAGAGAGAGGGAACACCCTGCTGGATGGCACTACCATGAGTAGGTAGGCTCTGTTTCAAGAGGTTTGCTTCTAAACATCTGTACCTTTTGACTCCTCTCCTTGCTGAGGCAGCAGCAGATTAGACATGCACTTCTTAAAGAGATCCTAGTTCACTTCTGGCATATGATATATCAAACTGAACAAGCACCAAGACATCAAATTGCAAACTGAGTCAGCAGAGCAGAGGCACCTTTTTGTAATCCTAACAAGCCTCTGTACTTGAAGCAGCCCAACAGACAGAGAAACCCAAACTCTTACAAAGGAACATCAGAAAATGATGCAGACTAGAAAATTTAAAAATTACAGCTCAACAGCTAAGGTGCAATCATAGTTCTTTACTCACATCACCAAATAGATCCAGAACAGCCATAACAGAAGTAGGGCAAAATTGCAACAGATATATGAGGACACAAACTTCACCTTCAAGATTATTTTCTCAATAATACATAGTATTTCAATTCCAATCAAGAATCTTACTATGTGTTTTTATGGTACCAGATCATTGGATTAGCTATATTGGTCTAAAACAATTTCCTCTGAAATTTTGCTCAATACAATGCTTTACCTTTTGAATTACCTCAGTGAAGTCTGGTTAAAGCAATTAGGGTTTTTTTATTATTTCAGTTACAAAGAAACCTAAAGAATCCCAAAGTCAGGAATTCAACTATTGCATTAGATTGCTGACTAGGTCTGCTTTCCTCTGCCCAATGCAAAATAAGACATCTGTCCAGGAACCACATTCTTCTGCCTATGCAATCCAGGATCCCACCCCTTCCTGCTCCTCTCAGCCTGCTTATGCTCTAAAACAAGACATAGTTATTCCACAGGGTGCGTTTCCTCTTCACCTGTTCTGGATGTTATGCTTTGCTCTCTGAGGAGACACCTTCACGTTAGACCCTGGATGAACTAATAGTTTCCTGACGGAAAGGACATGTTCATTTCACACCCACCCCTAGTCTAGATCTGCAACGACTGTAAGGTAGTTCTGGAAGCCCATTCTCTGGTCCCTCACTGAAGAAGAGAGCATGTCAGTCACAGGCAGGAGTCAGGACAAACAAAGGGCTGTTTGTACAGCATCTCCCATCAGCCCTCCCTCTTCTCAACCCCGCTAGCTCTTGCTCCCTTTGGGTACATCTAAAAAGATACAGCTGCCAGGAAAGTGGCAGTGGAAGGGAGTGAAGCAGAAGAGAAAGGTATGTCTCGCTCCTGAAATTATCCTTGTGCACTTGTTCTGCTGATGCTAATCGGAGAGTACAGAGGTAGAAATATATATGGGAACATGGAGGAGAAGATTTGGGAGATGCAGATACATTGTAGGCAAGAGGTGCTATTCAAGATGGATGCATGGATATGATCCAGATAAAGATAATTCTTTCACTGTCTTGCTCTTTTTCAAAGTTAGATGCTACATACTAACATCTGAAGTCATTAAACATCCTATATTACCTTCCAGTGCTTAGTATTATTGTGAAATTGGTGAACATGGAGAGAGATGTGTTCACAATGAATTGCTGTCTTTAAGAAAACTAAATGGGTTTTAATGAGAACTCAATTTCTGGAATCATGGTATTGATGGTAATTACAAAGCAGTAATTCACTCAATTAATCCTCAGTGGAATAGCTGCTGTCCTTACAATGCACCAACTGTTCAAGCAAAATAGATTTGACGGATTGTTGTGTTGGGGTTTTTTTAATGGAAAAAAACTTTTTCATACTATTATCAGTTATGCAGCTCCTGTGTAATGATTTCTTAGGAATGCACTAATAAACCCATTACACACTTACACCTAAATATTAAATGCTTAGCTCAGCATTTTACAGGTGTTTCTGTGACAGAAACGTGGCAAACAAACAATAAAAGACATTTTATTTTGAACAGGTATCCTTAGCTCTTGAACTCAACCCATGTTAAGAAGCAAATATACATTAAATTTGCTTCACTAAGTGCAACTTGTTAAGCCAGCCCATGCCACTGGACAGATGGGAAAAGATCATACACCAAAAGTGTATCAATTAATGTATTCTTTGCTTTCAACATTAGGCAACTGGAGATACAGACCGCTTAATAACTCTGAAGGGTGTATTTAATAGTTGATAGATCAAGTTGTAAATATTTAATCTTTTCCCAATTATGCAGACTCTCTAGAGGTGCTGAAATACACATTTTGTGCCATTTCTCAGTTTTCCCTATTTCTCTCTCCTATTTCTAACACCTGAGCTCCTTACTACACGTAACCTTTAAAGGGCATCACTTCTCATGAAATATTACTCTGTTCTCAGCCAAGGTGGCTGGAACTTCGGGTTTTTTCTCTTTGATCTTTTCTGACTGCCTCTGCATCTAGCAGATCCAAAGACTATATGGTGCCAAATTGCCTGGCAGGATAATTCAAGCACTCTCAGTTGAACAAGCAGGGATAGCACCAATTCCTGACTCACTGTGCATATTCCTAAACTATTTTCCTTCACACAAAACTCCCAACTTATTACAAAGCACTTGTTATCCCAGCTGCACTTATTCTCAGAATTTACTTACATCAAAGTAATCGAAGTAATTCACTGAAAAGAACTTAGGCAAATGCAGGGAGCTCATTTTAAGTATTTTTAGATGGCTTTACTCCTGTTAGAATCTGAAATTATATAATCTTGAATGAGCAACCTGGTCAGGCTTAGCATGATTGACATTGCTACTTTCCCAGGTGGTTTTATAAAGAAGCATTAGAGGATGTTTGCTGGCAGTGGGTCTTTGAGTCACCTTGGCGACTGGATTTGTTCATCGCATTTCCCTGATTTATTTTATGAGAAAAGACTGTTCCAATGGTATGCAGAAGCATATAAACTCTTTTACATGCATTTTGAAACAAATACGCACATACTAGCTTTGTTCTGTACCTAGGCAATCGGTGACATTCCATCAACTGTGCAACTGTATTCAGGAAAAGAAGTTGCAGCAGTTTTTCTGAAAAAGATGCTGCATCTGAAATGTCTGCAGAATTTATTGTCATCAATCCCGTGCAGGGAGCTGATGAAACACTTCAGGTCCTTGGCAATCTTTCATCTGCAAATAGGGACCTTTCTCTCACAAGAATGAAATAACCTTCTGAAGAAAGGTCTTTTGACTAAAGGTTTCCTTTTGGTTATGATCTGCAAAAAACCCAGAGGAAATATCTAAATAGAAATAAAATTATAATAAAATATTTTTTTCTGAATAATAAGAATGCCGAGCATTTTTAAGATGCATAACTGACCTGTTACTGAAGCTGTCTATCCATAGCTCACCAGCATATTGACTTTGCTAATACTGATTTTGGCAGTCACTCATATAAACCCTCTTGATGTTGCACTGCAGCAATATCCTGTTATATTCCAAAGCAAGTAGTGAGTTACCTTATATTGTAAGTCACGATTTTTGAATTCAGCAATTTGACAGTTTATAGAAAATCTGCCTGTTTTCAGGACAGAATGAGTCCTATGAATTTTAAGTAGACAGGCAGCTGGCAACGGATTCAAATGAGTATTCTAGCTGGATTCCAGGTAGGGAATGATCACTCCAAATATTAAGAATAATAAAAAATATACACAAGAGCAAGATATGATGAATGTCTCATCCTCAGGAGAACTCACAGAATAATCCAGTCACAGGAAACAAAGACATAAATTCCCTGCTTCCTAAACTTATCTTTAATGGAAATCTTATTCCATTAAATACTTAAATAATTAAGCTCAATTATTTAAACTGAAGAATGTTAAATTGCACTCCTTGACACTGGCATCTATAAAGGTATAGTATAAAGAAACTTGTTCTCTTTTAGCATTAGACTTCTCTGAGCAGAGCCCTCATAACTGCAGTGTTTATACTCCTACAAAATAAAATCATTATCATAATACAAATTCTTTTCTCAAGTCTAAAAAACATCCAGCAGAGTTAGAACAATATTTATTTTATTTGAGAAGCAGTTTTGAGGTCTAAAACTAATAAAGACAGTATGCTATTCAACATTGCACTCTAAGGTAATTAAAAAACAGATGCCCAAGGCTCCATTACTAGCAGTGTATAGAAAAGCGTCTCCTACTCTAAAGTTCATGTACAGGTTCATGGAAACTCAAAGGAATCATTAAATTATTTTTTTCTTCTACGACAGAAGTTAAAAAATACACAAAAGCTTTTTTTCACTTCAGTCATGTTCTTTAATATATTAACCACTTTTTAATATTTTGTTGGCTACTGGTGTTCAAAAAACCAAGTTTGCACAAAATCTTATGGGAAAATATAATTTAAGAGCATTGAGCTGTAGTATTTTATCCCTAACATAAATCCAAACTCCCAGATCTTCTTAGATAGAGTCTCTGTTGCATCATCCATTGGCTGAAAAAGTGGGATCAGCAAGACAAGTGGTGATGTAACTACCCAGGAAAAATTACCATAAATACAGTAATTTTATGCATTTAGTAGCTTATTGTTTGGTTTGGTTTTTTTTACAAAAGGTGATCTCAAGAGTTTTACAAAATAACCCAAGTGGGACTATTATCTTAGTGACTTCTACAGCTGGTCTTTATTTTTTCCTTATCTAGATAATAGCTTTGCCATCTTAACTTGGCATTTGACAGTCTGATCAGATGTTGCTTTATTCCCAGTTATTTTTGAGTTAGTCTAGAACACTCTATTCTGCAGCCTTGCAATAAAGGCTAGAACTAGGCCGTAATGTTGTAGTGTCAAGGGATCAACTCCAAAGAACCAACAGGATGAAGGACAGCAAAGTCCCCCTTGGGGCTAAAACAAGCACAGTGAGGTGCACTCAGGGAGAGCCTGCTGCACAGAACTGACCATTGCTTTAGGTTAATTTTCAAAGGAGAATTCCTATTTACATACAGTAAGGTATCAGACACATTTCATTCAAGCATGAGGAAAAGTAAACCCCCTACTCTCTCTCCTAATATCAACTAAATCTAGGTTGAAGCTTTGTTCAAAATGCTATTTTAAAAGTGGATGCAAGTTTAAGGGTCATATCCATCGCTTTGTGGCTCAGTCTCTGTGCAAAGCAGCACAGAATAGCACAGTTAGTGTTAAACAAGCTCATGCAGGTGACAAAGCCTAGTCATCAACAGGAGAGTTTTGCAAGGGATAACTTATCCCATCTTTTAAAAAGCCAATTAAACCATAATGATCTCCTGTAGTAAGACTCAACTAAGTAGTTTGCAGTACCAAAAAAAAAGACAAAAAATTCTTAGTAATGCTGTATCATATCAGAGCCTGTAGTTGAGGACAGTGGCACTCAGCACCACTGCAGAGCTTCAGCCTCCTTTGCTGTTTAATGCTTCCGTTTCTCGAGCAGTCCATGACAGAGGATTTAATCAGCAGACAGTTTTTCCACAACTTTGATGGGGAAAGATACTATTAATTTTATGTGAGTGACTCATTTTGTCAGGCAAAATGGGCAGGAAGGCAAGAAAACACACACGGACATTTTCCCCTGGTTTGGTAGCAATCAATACATTCACTAACACCACAGAGAGAACACAGACAGCTTAAAGCAATTTTCTCAAGGTGAGAGGCCAAAGAAACAAAATTGCCAGCAACAGAAGCCTCATTTCCCGATGAAAGGATTCCCAAGGTTGTACAGAAAGCAATGAACACCAGTTCTGCTACAATATTATTTACCTCCTAGGAGAAAACACTCTCCAGCACTCAGGCTCAAACCTCCACAAGTTCACGGGAAAGAAATGCAAGCCAGAAAGCAAATTGGGGAAAGAGGTTTGTTCAGCAGCTATACCTGTGTCACGTACCTCATTTCTCTTTAGCATCCTGGTGCAGGAAGCTTCGCAAAAATGAAGATGGTCTCGGTGCTGCTTCTGCTGAGCACCCTCCTGGGTACCCCTGCGGTGCCTTCCGGGCGCCCCTCCTGTTACAAGAGGGCCCTCAAAGACCACAACTGTCACAACATCCTCGAGGGCGCAGCAAACCTTCGACAAATTGATGAGGGTCTGCAGGATCACTTTTGGGAAGGGAAGGGCTGCGAGATGATCTGTTACTGCCACTTGAATGACTTGCTCTGCTGCCCGAAGTAAGACCATGCTCATTTCATACACGCTTGTATGGTTCTATGTGATCACCCATTATATTTTCATCATTTTACAGGTTTCCTCTGGAGGAATAAGCTACCATTTTAAAGAAATATATCACTTCAGATGGTTTGAAATTTTATCAAGATACAGCCAGTTTTCAGGTTTTGTTTTTCAGAGGCTAACCTAGGACATGTTTAGCATATTTTTGTAAGCCTGCATAATAGGGGACTTCAGCATTTAAATCACTTGACTCTTCTGTTTGATCTAAACAAAGTATAAGTACTACATCAAATCCTTATTCACAGCACTTTGCAATGAAGATGTTTTCAGGACCTTAAACAAAATCATTTGATTTCTGTTCCATGGTAAAGAACTGTATTGCTATTCCAAGGCAAATGTAGATATGCCAGTTGAATAAATGATTCTGTAAAGACAGGTGCTTAAAGTAGGAAAGCAAACAGGGAAACAGAGGTTCACAAATGCCTGCAAGGGAGGGAAATTATTTAGCCCAAGAATGTTGACACTCCTCTGGCTGCTGGCACTGCTGACAAAGCTGAAAAGTGAAGTTCTCACTGAACGTGGGGTTTTGTTGTTGTTGGTTTTTAAAAAAAGCACATCCCAACAAAATTAATATTGAGTTAATAAAAGCCACTAGCCCATACTGATTTGAAGCAATAAAATGTACTAAGAGGTATTATTTCATTCATCTTTCCAGCAACATTTTTACATCAGGAAATTTAGATTAAAAATATCAACACTTCAAAGTTACTAATACTTCAGGGACACTAAAATGCTATGGCACTATTTGAGCAAGCAAAAATGACTTTTCATATGTGCTTCTCTTACCACACAAGTTTCTCCAGTCCCCTAAAATCCAGTAAAAGACAACTTTTCAGCACTCCCACAGGGGAAGAGATTTGAACCAAGTGGGAATGACTTCTAAAGCTAGAAATCTCACATTCAGATGGAAAGCAGGGTTTAAATAAGTTTTTCATATTTCACTCTCCCTAAAGCCAGATACAGTGTCCTCACCCTGAAGCGCACTTTGGGTTTCCAGCTTCAACCTCCAAGCTTTGAGCAGCCTAATAAAGCCTCTTACTTTGATCCAAATACATAAAGAGGTCTTCCTTCAACTGTCTTGAGGTACAGAAGACCTACTTTGGAGGTCTGCTCTCAGGACAAATTGTGCTGAACAGTATGTGTGCACATGCCAAAGTTCATTTTTATAATAATATTTATTTTCTCAAACTTAAAATATCAGGGTGGAGTTCTGGCACTCTGGTCAGTCAATGAAAGCTTTGCCAGTAGAAATGAAACATCTTCATCCAGGCCTGCAGTTACATTAGCATTGCTGGAAGAGCGTTCCACAAACACACTAATTCCATAGATATCCCACTATAAGCTGAAAGAATCCACAACTGGAAATGCACGTCATGTTAAAGTTCTGATAAACCAACGATCTAATTACTTAAACATCTGATAATATTTTTCAGGGATATATTCTTTGGACCAAAGATATCTTTTGTGATCCCCTGCAACGGTCAGTGATGGATATCAAGCCTGCCGGTGAAGACAACAGATATCATTCTATAATCACGCAATAATGCTTTCAAGTGGAAAAACAAAACCACCACCACCAAAAACTCCTTCCTTTCTAACCAGAAGATAGTGACTCTTTTTACACCATAGAAAAATTTCCTTTCTATACCTTTTTGAAATTTCGAATACATAATAAGTGCTCCTTTCAAATTTGTTAGCTGCCTTAATTTCCATAATGGTGTAAAAGGCTGTACAAGCTCTTAATGTATCTTAATATGCATCCCCCAGCAAAAAACATAATTTGTGTTACTCGGCACAACATTCTCAACTGGGTTTGATGAAGAAACTCCAAGCTTAAGCCTTCACGTGGTTAAGAACATGACTCTCGTAAGCAACTTTCTGCAAGTGCAGATTTCCATTGCTTTACTGTCACCACACAGTTAATATTGTTCTAAGATGAAGCTACTTGGTACCTGGCACTTCTGCAGAAAGGCTCCCACATCTATTTAGGCATCTTAAAAAACAAAACCAAACAAACCATCACACACGTACAAATGGTAAGCTTTCACCATTCATAATTCCACTGGGAAAAAAAAGTCAAATGCTTACCTAATAGTACTAAAGCACATTGAGGTCTTAAGTCTAATTACCCACTGGTATTAACTATGCAATCTGTAAAACCTTAAATCAGTTAATGTTAATATAGAACTTTAGAAATACTAGAAGTTACAATAGTATGCATATACATATATATTCAGAAAGATGTCTAAAAAGGATGGGACTGATGCAAGGTCTGTCAAGGCAACATAGAAATCCACACCTAAGTAGGTTTTTTAACCAAGTCTTGTTTGAAATATAGTACCTCAGAATTAAGTTTAATGCTGGCTTTTTATTTTTAGGCTAGCCCTACAGGGAAATAACTAGGGAAGTAAATGCAAAGAGGTATCTCACAATCATCTTAGTGTTTAAGTGGTATCATGATCCAGGCTGTAGATACACAGTCACTCTCAACACCTGCCAATATCAGCTACAGTACAAGAGAAAAACAGCTAAAAATTTGTGTTCCTTTGTAAGTTTAAGGAAAGCCACCTGAACAAGCCAGGTTTACAGGCAGTAAGCCTGGCTTAATGCCTTACATATAAAAACTCTTTAGCCATCAAGTCAGTCACAGGGAAGGTGTGTAGTACTGAAGTAACTAGCCTTTTCCAATCAAAAAACACTGTTCATCTAATAATCTTACTCCATTACACCATGAAAACTGCTACCACCAGTTTATCAGACTTACTTTACATGCAGTATGAAATGTCACGATGACTGTTTTTCTTCCTCTGTTAGTAAATGAGGGCTGGATAGTGGAGGATGGAGACGATTATACATAGCTAATAATAAATGTTTCAAATCTGTGTGTACTATTTTTGCTAAGTAATTTTTAGGATACCAGCTGTTAAACAAACAGTTTGTGTCGCCAAGCTTTTTAAGCCTGGTTTGTATAATTATTTCTGAGTCGTTTGGGCTTCCTACCAAATCATCAATTAAGGGTAAAAAAACCCATAAATCTAGCAACCCACAACAGAACATACAAAGTCAATGCTCGGCTAAGAAAACATATGGTATCTGCTCTTGTATAAAGTCCTCTATACACTTCTAGCGATAATAAGGGCACATAACTTCTGTTAGTTGTGCCATCTAGTTTCTACATGAATCGTGTTGCATATGCCTGGTGTTCACAGCTTTCCAAAGCTGCAGTAGCAAAAAATTTAAGGCAGTTGCAAATCTGGATAGTAAAGTTAGTATGTGGTTTTCAGTTACTTTCCTTCCACCACTCCTGGCTAAGAAAAATCCATAATCCACTGGAGAAAGACTTTGCCACTTCCCACATGCAGCAGGATAGGATTGCTTAGGTTACTACTTTAAGACTGATTTCCCATAAAAATTTGCTTTTGTTTCCCTCCCTCCTCTCCTTCCCTTCTGAAGTTTCTTCTACAGGACCTGCCAGGCCCAGGTGAGAAGATTGATCCCTGCCACACACACAGAGAAAAAGCCTTTATCCTTCAGATGTCCAATCAACAGCCAGGTTCCCTGGCTGCCTCTCTAACTAGTGCTGTGAAGATGATGAGCTGAATTTGTGCAAAGGATATTTAGCAAACAATTTTAGTCACTGAAGTCAGGGCACTAAACCATCTCTTCAAAGGAATACCAATTTTAGCTGCCACTAGCTAGATATCACTAACTGTCTTGAATTTAGGCCAACACCACAGAACTTTATTGTGGAAATGCATAAGACACTGCAAGTGAAAGAAATTAGGCCACTGAGAGGTACCGGGAAGGCAGCTAGTTTGAGGTTAGAGTTTATCATCGTTCAGTTCTATGCAAGTGTCACAGGTCAAAAGAAGCGAAGTGAAGCATCTCAGTTGTAGTGACGCCAGCAAAGCAGTTTTCAAAAAACTAACAAGATTAACATTGAGCAGATTAGACCACAAAAATACTGCTTTCTCTATTTTCCTGTATTAAAAAAAAAAAAAGCTTTCAAGCATCTGATAAAGAGTTCCAACAAATGCTAACTGAACAAGCTGAAGCTGTGTCCTCCTCTGCTTTGAGATGAAAACTCTTTTCCCTCTGCCTTTTCTTCAACCTATGTGCACAGCTTAAAGTAGAAAAAATCATGTTCCATACACCACACGTTTAGACTGGCACAATAAATGACAACTATAAGAAGTCATTCATAATATCTCCAATATCAGACTTTAGTAAGACATTCAATTAAAAGCAAAAGTATTGATGTATATTTTTCTCATATGTTATCATAAGTTTTGGGTTGCTTTTTGTTTGTGATTTGGGTTTTGTTTTGTTTTTTAAATAGGCCTGAGCTAACAGCAAGCAATGAAAGAGTGTGCCTATTAGAGAAGATACCATGTTGACCCAGCACGGACTCTGTTTCCCATTCTCCAATTAAGTTCTTAGCTACAGTCTATGTAGATGAATGGAAAAGTCAGCAGCTAAAGGATTTCTTACCAAGTGGAGGGATTTCTCAGCACAGTAAGCTGCAGCAGTCTTTTCATCCATGCTTACAGCTTTGAAATTCAAGAGCTGCATTTTCTTTCATTTTAATACAGGAACAGGAAGGTCTAGGTGCTTGAAAGCACATATCCCAGCAATGACAAGATGAATAACAAATCAAAGCCTCCATCAATTGTTTCCAAAGGGGAAAAAAGAAAATGTTATTCAGACTTCTGCCCAGCTGACCACTGGAACCATCATTTAAAGCCTTTTACCTTAGGAAAAAGAACCTATTGCCAAGTCTGCTACAGTTTTGTTTTTTTTTTAAGGGTATTGCATCATGTGAGCTTGAAGTACATTCATAAATATATCCTTGTCACACTTGAACTGAAAATTGTAATATTATTACATAATTACTCAAAGTTTAACTATTAGGTACAAGTAACTCACTAAATAAGTTACAGACACACCCACTTGAGCAACAATATCAGTGATATTTATTTAAAATACTTTTGCTGAGGAAATTTGTTTCATAAGAGATGGTTTTCAAACAAATCAGCAAGGTCTTGAAAAATAAAACAGAGAAACTCTCTGGGGAAAAAAAAAAAAAAGTTACAAAGAAAGCTTTTGCATATCAACAAAAACCCTCAGTCTTTTGATTTGCAGCCTGAGTCTCAGTCCCAACATTTTCCATCTAATGAACCCCACTATCCATCTTTAGATCTGGTTTGTTCTTGTCATTCTTGACTGAGTAGATGAAATACGTTAAGGTGTCCTTTTCATTCACTGGAATTGTCCTAAAATGGCAGCCAATTATCTATAAGGGAAGAATGCAACAAAATTAAATTGCCACTCTTACATGCAGAAACTGAATATTCAGATTTAAATTGATTACATTAAACAATGTTTAAAAGCTTGATCAAGAAGCTTAAAAAAAGAAGCTAAAACCTATCTCTCTTCAAAAGTTTTTAATGGTCAGAGAAATAGTAGAACATGAACCATTTTATTGAGAAATGTGAACCAAATATAGAAGATCGTACATATATTTAAGAGTCTAGAAAATTACTGGGTGGGGAAGAAGGGCACTCAAAACAAGCATAGGAGTATCATTCCACCTGTGTGGTCAAAGCTTGACTACAAAGAAAGTAATGACTACAGAACATCAACAGCACAGAGAGGCTACTGTTCATTACTTGGGTCAGAGGGGTATGTGTATCTGTATCAAGTTACATACAGAAACATCTAAGGCAATACAAGAATCTTCAAAAATTCTAGTTGAACATTCAGCTCTTTGAAACAGCTATCAGTGATACAAACTCACAATGCTGCAACCACTAAAATATGACAGTCTCCAGCCAGTTCTCAAGCCACTTTTGTCATTCCAGAAGTCTTTTCCTTCATCAAAATTAACACCAACTTTAAAAGAAAGCACTCAAAATATTGTACCTGCCCGAGCCCTTTCTCTGGCTTTTTGCAGAATACTTTGGTAGATTAAAATTGACAAGAGGAAGTGAGAAAAATGAGGCTGCTTATTTAACTACTACAGGGTATAAATACAAATGTTTAGCATAATTAGCAGGTTTGAAAGCTTTCTAAATCCCACCCTCAAATTCAGAGAAACAGTTTTACAAGAGTCCTTTAAAGCAAACTTCTAAGTAACAGCTGGAGGAGTGCCTATGGTACATTAGGACAGGTTACAAGGAATCACATGCACTGTAAACTAAGGAAGTCCTGCAGCTGTGGCTCACAAATACCTGCAGGTCAAACAAAGCATGTGACAGAAGCTGGTGACAGAAGCTTTGCCTATTCACATCAAACTGTGCAAGAAACATAAGCTAATGCAAATATCTCGTGAGATGTACCTAAAGACGACCCTTAGAAATGCTTGTTTTGCAGAACAAAAACTGCCTGTGTTTTTCCAAATCATAGTCCTGCTAATTGAAGAGCTCACTTTACCTCAGCTCACATATAAGAAAACAGAAGACTGATTTTAAATTCTTACTCATAGTAGCAGCACTGTTCTTTTACAGCTCAGCCGTAAGATCTCCCACACATTTAAGAACCTTGCCTTTAATCCACACAAGATTAAGGGAGAGACCAATAAAACGTCTGCACTGAAGTACAACTGAGTGTACAACTGAGTGTATCACCGCACAAAAGCAAAAAAAATGGTAACTGTATCTCCCTGTTAAGGGAAGATCCTCAATTCTCCCACGTATTTAACATCAGCATGCTGCAACTGCACCTTTGCAGAACAGAATTCCTTTAAAACTACATTCATACGCAGCAAAGATGTTTACATACAGCTGTACTCACACACAGCTTCAGCACTTATAGAATACTGATAAGAAAAACCCTAATTTCATAAAGTTCCATTTTTCTGCAGGCAAATCCCAGTGACTTTAATTAATAGAATGAATTATCGATAGAAACCTGTTTTTCATGTTCCATACTTTACATATACAGCAACACATATTCGCAGTAAGCAGCTTTTTACAGCAAACTCTGAACCTTGCTACAACTCCCCTGCCACCTCTGTTTCTAGTTCTTCTCAGCAGGACACTTCAGGTGAAGGTGGGACTGATGTGCAGATTGTAAATCTATGAGCTATGTAATTCCTATGATATTCAGGGACTTGCAAGATCATCTTTCTGTTCCAACTCAACACTGTATTTTTAAGCAGCACACACTCCTTTCAGAAGTTAAAGAGTCCCTCCTGTGGAAAGAACATTTACTTTTGATTTACTTGGCTCAGGAGCTGTGGCCAGTGAAGGAAGCTAGATAAGCAGTTCCCTTTTGTTCTCATAAAATCCAGATTACATATGCTCTTTATGCAAGATCACATTGCATAGAAAACCTCATGCCAGAGCAAGTTGCATTTTCTATTATGGAACAAACACTCATACGTACTTCAACGAGCTGTGCTTTGTTAAGTCCCGGCCTGGTCTGTAGCTTGAAGTGTCTTTTGTACCTTCGAAGTGTGTTTACTTGTAACTGATATAAATCAACCTAGAAGAAAAGGGGGAAGGGGAGAAAACAATCTGATGTAAATGAAAAGGGTTCAGTCATAAATAGTTCACCTTTGAATAACATTTTGGAATCTCACAGATATGCAAGTGTAAACAGTCAGCTCAGCAGATCTCATTTTGACAAGAAACAAACTCCACCCTGCACCTTCCAGCAGAAAGGAACACAGTACAGTTCAGTTTAAGAGCACTTTCTTGTTCCCAAGCATGGCTCTGCCTCACTTTAGCTGTAGACAATATTTGGAGCTCATTATTGTACTACAATCAGTTCTTGGTTTTTTGATTGTTGCTGGGCTTTTGTGTTATCATGCTTCAACTAGGGAACAACTTTCATATAACATCTATGAAGATGCTGATTCAAAGGAGGCCCCTGTATTGTGATTTCAGCCATCAAATTTTACACGTTACATGCAAGATATAGCACATCTGCACTGTGAGATAGCACCTATTAGAATCAGGAAACAGTCTAGAGGACAAGGTTTTCTGGGCTTGAGGTGAGAGGAGAAAACAGCTGTTCTTGCTCTCCAAACAGATCCCTGCTACATAAGCACAATGCAGATGTTCTGTGCAAGGGCATAGCTGTCCAAAACTATTTTTCAGTGTGAGTTGACGGTTGAGAGAATTGCACAAGGTCCTCTTAGGGATATAAATACACAACCTTAACCCAGTACACCCTCAGTTTTAAATCCCATGAACTCTGATCAAC
The DNA here is from genome assembly GCA_013401335.1 of Brachypteracias leptosomus. Taxonomy (NCBI): domain Eukaryota; kingdom Metazoa; phylum Chordata; class Aves; order Coraciiformes; family Brachypteraciidae; genus Brachypteracias; species Brachypteracias leptosomus. The sequence goes on along the minus strand of VYZX01019533.1, from coordinate 16,966 downwards.
AGCCACTTCTCCCAGCAACAGCTTAGCCTCCCACCCTCCCTGACAACGTAAGAGAGCTTAACCAGATGACTGAGTGGGAAAGCAAGCTGAGAAAGCAGGCTGAATGAGAATTTCTGCTAGATCAGTTGCAATTACAGTAGTATTCTCCAAACTCACTGCATTAAAGATTGGTTAAGGCATTCACTTTCACTTTAAAATTAATTTAGCGGAATATAGAATATTTAAGCAGCAGCAGTGCTACTGCATACTTGGTAACCTGACCAAACTTGCTATGATGCTGCCTCACACAATAGAGGATGGGTATCCTTTGGTATTCTAAAGTTTACATGGCACAAATTCCACTTTCCAAGACACAGCAGAAAGCCCACATCCTAGAGCATGATGCGGAGGAGGAACAGCAGCTTTCCACTAAGTCCCTGAAGCTAACAGTACTGCAGAAGGATCTTACTCTCCCACAGGAATTGCTTCTAAGAAGTAATGATGGTCATGACTGAGAAGGAAACAGGAGGGCCTTGTAAATATTCAGAAGGGCGCTTTTTTCCCCCCTACTAAACTGGATAGCAATGGAGAATAAAGAAGGCCAAGAGCCAACATGCATCTGAGGAATACCATAATCACGTGAGATGAACACACAGACATTGTCCAAGCAGCCAGCTGAAACTCCTGAAAAATATTTTACAGGCAGTTTGCTTTCCTGCGTGATACCATTTAAAAAAAACAACTTGCTGTCTTGTTCTAGAGATATCCATCGATTGTGACATGTTTTATAATTCTTGCATGAGAAAACAAAACAGGTTTGCAGGAGAGCTGTGATTACCACTGTGCCAGAGAGCTACCTGAAGCCACAGAGAACACTAGTTTTACACAGAACTTTCAAAGAAGCAACCCCATATATTTAACAAACAACACAGCTCAGCATCAATATGCCCAGTCCCCTAAAATCCTCTTATAGGATCCTCTTAGCTTTCACATGGAGCCACATGCCTTTAGGCAAGGACTCTTGCACAAAGTTTCATTACTTACATTGCTGATATCTGCAGATGCTGACCATAAGGATGCCCTTAAATTAACACTTACAGAGCAATTTCTGAAAAATGCTTTAAAAATCCCTCTTAGAAGGGTCCAGGTAGGCATGACAGCCTCTACTCAAAACTAACACACTGGACAGCACCTGCTAAGTGAGGCTGTAACAGAAATAACCCAGAGCACATGTAGGAAAAGGAACTTTAGGTGAAGTCTCTTGAGACTACTATACTATGCAAAAGGTTTGAGAGCTGTAGTTTAACATGTGAGGTTTCACTGGAGAAAATAGACAAGAAAAACTCCATCTTTCTTCGCTCCTTCCTAGCACAGGTCCCTAAACATCTCTTCCCTCAATGAGAGGTAAAAAAGTAGTTATCATCATTAAACTTTGTGTTTAGTGTGACTAAGGCAATGGAGTAACAAGCCATGTGCAACACATTTAGCACAAAAGGAAAGGATCAGAGGGACAGAGCAGTGAAGCATTTATATCCCAAGTCCTATGTGCAATTCCTGTCAAGTTGTCAACTCCAGCAGAAGATAGCTTTTGCTGCTATGTAGAAAAACACCTCTTCTAGCAGGATGTTGGAGAGGAAGCACTAAGAAGGAGAAAGTTGAAAATAGCAGTTTTCTGAGAGAACTAGGGGACACTTAAAAATGAACTAGAGTCTCACTCATTCTACTCTGCACAATTAACACAAAAAATACACAATAAAATTCAGTTAGCTTTTGTTAGGTTAAGACCTGAGTCAATCATGAGTTTTCCTTTTCCCACACAACCCAAAACAAGCAGAGCTACAAGTGTGGAAAAGCAGTACCTATACAGACTGTGTAGTTGTTAAGAAGAAGCTTAACACAATAGAATCCCCCCACCAACTATTTAGCTACCTCTGGAGTGTCGATGTCTTGTACTGGTGAGTCACCATCATCATCGCTGCCTTTCCTCTTTCTTCTATTTCTCACACTCTGAATTAAGTTTTTGTGGAAGTCACAAATATACAGATGTCTTGCCTAGAAGAGGAACACGTCTTTCAGTCAAACCCCCGTAAGCGTCTCCCCCAGACTTATGACAGAAATGCACGTACAGAGACAATCCTCCAGCAGCCACAGTCACATTGAGCTGAGCAAGCTTTTCTACTGGATTCTTCTAAATAAAGAACGTGCTGTGCTACAGATCACTGCCATCGGGTTGGCTGGGAGGACGCTCAAGTGCTGCAGTCGAGTGAGTCAGTAGCAACCGGCTGCGGAGACACCAGAGCCCAGCCCGCCCGCCAGCCACCACCGCAGCTCGGGCACCAGGAACCAAACAAACAAAAAACAAGCGCTCAGTTCTGCAGAGGGCAAGAAGCCGGCTCTCGTTTCACGCCGGCTCTCATTCCCCATCTGTACCCTCCTCTCCTTGTTTTACTTCCACTACCTCAGTGAGGGCAAGCAACACACTAGCGCTTCCCCCCCACTTTCCTTTTTTAAAAGTTTCCCTTTGTACGGATCCGCACGCTTGTGGGAGAACTCTTCAGCGCGTACAAACCCCGAATTTCAGAGCTGCGTTTCGGGACCACGCCTGCGGGGCGAGGGACACCCGGGCCGGGCCGGGGTGTGTATGGGGGTCCCTCGGGGCGCACGGAGCCCTGCACAGGGCGCGGAGTGGTCACGCCGGCTGCCGCGCATTTTAGGTGAGAAACCCTCCCGCGGCACCGGGCAAGGGCAGCAGGCACAGCTCGCAAACGCCCGGGCGTTTCACCCCGCAGACCGGCGGCCGCCCACCCCCGGCCAGGAGCAGGGGGTCCCCGCTGCCCGGTCACGCCGAGCCGCGCCTGACGGCTGCCGAGCGGAAGATCGAGCGGCAAGAGGGGACGTGCAGCTTCGCAATGCGAGGCGGAGCGGCCCAGCGCTGCTCGCGCCAGGAACAGACACACGCCAGCGCCGGGAGCCATGCCGGCTCCGCGCCGAGGAGGAGGAGCGGCGCGTCCCGGCCACGCTTCTTCCCGCTCAGCGACACGGCTGGACACGGCACCCGAACTCTGGTGGGGGGGTGGAGGGGGGACCCCGGAGCCAGACGGGAGGGGCAGGCGCTCCCTCTCCACCCTCCCCTGCAGGGAGAGGCCACTTTCAGGCTGTCCTCCTGCAGCACCAGCCAAACTCCACCGTACTACAGAGAAAGGGAGGAGAACGGAGAACGCCACCTCCCCACCGCCTACATCCCTACCCAAAACTTTATGAAAAGCCCCAAAACCCCCCGAGCCGTGGGATCCAACCGGGCCGGGGCCGGACCCACCGCCGCTGCCCAGGCACGCACCGCCGGGACCTGCCAGCCGCTTTTGTCTGCCGGCCCCGGGGGCGGCGGTCCCGTGTCCCCCCTCCCGGACTTACGCTCTTGTCCAGCTCGATCTTCACCTTCTTCTGCGAGATGCTCTTCTGAATCCGCTTGCTGAAGCTGGCGTNGAGCCCGCCGCGGCTGCCGGACCCAGCCCCGGCGGCGCTGGTGGCGGCGGCACCTCCACGGCAGAGCCCGCATTGCCCACCACCGCGGCGGCGGCGGCGGGGTCCGCCCCGCGCTGGGTCACCTCCTCGGGGGCGAAGCCGTTCATGCCCGGCGCCACCTCCGCAACCGACGGGAAGCCCGGGGGAGAACGGCGGGATCCCGCCCCGTGCCAAACTTCCCCGGCGAGACGCCGCGGCCCGGTGGGGGGCTCCCCTCGCTCCCTGTCCGCC
>VYZX01019533.1:0-12973 GCA_013401335.1 Brachypteracias leptosomus | reverse complement strand
GGCCAGCCCGCGTGTTGCTGCAAGGACGCTGCCCGCCGGCCGCTCCTGCCCGAGCCCCGCGGCTACCGGAGCGGCCGCGGCACCCCTCGGGCCGCCCCACTTCCTCCTTCCCCCCCTGTCATGTGGAGACTCTTCAGCTGTTTCCTATGCAACAACAGCAACCTGCCCGCCGCCCCGCCCGCCCGGCCGCGCATGCCGGCTCCCGCCGCGGGGCGCCACGGGAAACGCAGTTCTTTCCTCGCCGCCCTCCGCGGCCGCCGCGGCCCAGGAACTACCGCTCCCGGAAGGCAACGCGGCGGCGGCGGAGGGAGGGCGGGAGGGGCTCTCCGTGCTGCTCCGCGCCGCTTGGCCCGGCCGTCCCGCCGTGGCGGCGGGGATGGCCGCTGCTATTTCTGAGGTGGTGGCGGGGACCTTGCACTGCCTTCCCGTTCCTCCGCCGCCAGGAGGCCGGGCCCGCCAGGGGGGAGCGGCGACTCAGCCCACTTTTAAAAAGCCCTGTTCGCCCGTCTCCCTCGCTAACACTTTGTCGCTCCTCCCCGGCGGCTCGGCCGTTGGGATTTGAAAGGCGGCCGGGCTGGGCCCCACAGAACAGACTTAGGCAGGCGGGGAACGCATGGGGCGACCCACACCCGGGCCGTGTCGTTCCTGGGGCAGAGCTCGGTTCTGCCGAGCCCCTAAACGTACTTCAGCCAACACGGGTCTAGGCGCCCACGGTGCTGATGTTTCAGCTGCGTTTACTGGGCTGCTTGTTTAGGATTCTCTACAACTTAGTGTTGTGTGTTTTTTAGTTGTTTTTACTTTTGTCTCGGTCTTGCCCCTTTCTGACTTTTCTCCCCGCTTTTCGGCAGCCATGTCCCGCCGGCAGGAGGGAGCTCGCCGGGGGTGGCTCCGGGCCGGGAGCAGCCGCAGCACCAGCCTTTGTTAAAGCTGCTTTAAAACACGTGTAATGAGGGGTCCGTCTCGCATTCCTTTAGTGAAGGTCTTTGAAGACAAAGACGACTTCCAGTGTTGTCATTTAAAAAGACTTTTTGTGAATAAAGATGACTGTAACAACAAAAAACACCGAGAATGCAGAACTATTTTTGCCAGTGATGAACCAAGACCTTGCTGTGTGCACAGCTAACTAAAATAGATACTGTGAAAGTACTTGATAAAAGCAAGTATTTTTATCTTTGAGACTTTTCTGAACTGCGTAAGAAATGCACTGGCATTAAACCATTTAACAATTCAGATGGCGACAGCAGAGCGGCGGGAGCAGCAATGCAGGGCGAGGTTTTGCTTTCCTTTTGAACTGCCGCAAACACTCCTTTAAATCTCAGGACCGGCATCCAAGCTCAAAGCATAATGATTTAATCGCTGAAATATTTGACCGTATCGCTTACCCAGCGTTCCCAGCTTGCAGCAGGAGGAGAGGAGCAGTGGGGAGGCTGGTGAGTGATTCGAGGAGACACAGATCCTGCGTAAGCCAAAGTTCTGCGTGAGCTGGGAACGCGATTATAGCGCAGTTTCGGTTTGTGCTGCAGATGGCTCCTTAATCTGGTTGCATAACCTGATATTAGAGAATAAGGGTAGGTCCCCCCTTCATGCTCCCCCCAGTCACAACTGTATGAAGGATACAGTAACTGAAGCTAAACTGAGCATGAAGTCACAGACAGCAGTTACCTAGAAGGCAGGTTTCAGTGATTAGAGTTGGAGAACAGTTGGAAAAAATACCAAACACCGTTTTGTTATCAACCGAGCTGAAGATTACGTGGAGTGCCTGGGTTCAATTCCATGCTCTGCCACGGTATAATCTCAGACAACAGATGTTTAACTCACTTTTTGAGTTTCTTGTGATTTCACATTTTCAACAAAATGTAATGAAGTTAAAATAATAACTGTTAAAAAACTCAGTAACAATTATAACAGACCTTAAAGAAGAACATAGGAAGCACGAGCTGGGAAAAGTGTGACAAGGGTGAGTTTCAGAAATTCTTCAGTGGAAATCTGGGTCATGAATAGCAATTTCAGACTCCTAGGCTATGTCTTTTGAGGTCCCTTTTATTTCTTCAGATGAATTTGATCTCACTGTGAGCATAAAATATGTCAGTCTGGGCTTGGTTGCTGTGATTTGATATAATGGAAAGATCACTTGTGCATTTTAACTGTGTTTCTGATCTTTTTTGTGTAGTTTGTGAGCAGTTAAAAGCCCTGTTACCCAGCCATGCTTGCCAATATGTTAATTTATAAGTGGAATTTCAAATGAAGTAGCATCGTAATTTCATGATTGGATTACAATAAGACAGTACTGGGGCTGAGAAAGACGTTTCAGCTTCTGCTGTAAGCTGCTCACTTTCACACCTGTGCCCTGTCCTCCTTTGTGCCTGTATAAGCATTTCCATGGCTGCACAGCAAACTGGATTGGGTTACAACTAGACCAGCAGCAAGAAAATCAGTTAAGTTTAACCCTGATCTGCTTTACCACTCAGTAGTGTGATGCCCCAGCACACAGGAAGGCCCCGTGGAAGGGCATGACCGTGTGACCAGTGCAGGGAGGTGACAACCTCGTTTGGTATGAAAGCCTGCTTACAGTGACAAAGAAATCATGTCACTCTTAATCTTGCATCATATGTGGGATCAAAAAATACAAAGAGCTGCAGCTGGATGGGCTTGTCAGGCAGTGTCAAGCTTATTACAGGATGGATTCGCAAACTTACAAAGCTTGGGCCATTTGAAATAAAAAATCCAAAGCACTCATCATGGAGTGATTCTGCTAGACTAAGTCATCTAAAATGATGATTTTATAACATAAGCTTTAGTAATGGTTAGAAGAAGTATTCAGATCTAACTGAAGCATATACACAGAGATATTTTAAATAAGCATAAAAACATGCAGTATGGCAACAATATGCTGATTAGACTGAAACTTCAAAAATTAAATCAGTTCAAAGGTTACGGCAGCTCCAAACCAGCAACTCTGTACATGAGACTTCACTAGCACGTACGAGTGACACACACAAGCAGAGCTGAATTGTAAGTTGTAATCTATATCCCTGATGGGAGCCAAAACCAGAGCATAGACAACTTCTAAGTGGCATGCAGAAGGAACAAGAGCTAGCATGTCTTGAAAAGCATGCCTGAATTCACAGCTCCCAGGGCCCAAAGTCAGCAGGACTCAGTGGCCCCTTCTGGCACGAGGCAGGTGGGACCAGAGCAGCTTGTGCCTCTCTGGGATGTCGTATGTCCCAGCTCCTGCTACCTTTTGACTGATGTGCTTTGCTATTTGAGAGAAGAATGATAATTGGACACATCACCTTGCATATATTACAAGCACATTGCAAATATATTATTAGTAATTGATCTTGGAAATGTGGCTTGTAATTGTGTATACATCTTCATGTGATAAGGTTCATCCGGGGGTGACTATTCCCTTCCCCAAGAGGTACCATTCATCTGAAGTCTGTGTATGTTAGTGCACTTGGGTGCAGCTACCTGAAATTCTCCTGTTAGCAAATGGAATAATAAGGAAAACTATTGGTATATGTGTTTCACAGCAAATATACATTTTCTTTGTTTTGGATTGTAGCTATTTCAATGAAAAACAGATATCTTTAGAACACTAAAGATTCTGCAAATTCCACCTCACACCATGGTGTTTTTGATAAAAGAGCAACCTACTCAATAGGCATTCACAATCTGTGATAAAGATCAGTGACCAAATCTCTCCTTCCCTATCGCAAACGGGTCTTATTTTTTTTATCGTTCTCTCTTTTTTCTGATTTTTGAATCTCTGATTGTCCCTTCCTACCAACTAACTGTGCAACTGCCTGTTGCTCTGCCTCCAATTTATTGTCCAAACCTGTTAAAGCATTAGAGCCCAAAGCGCAGGAATATTGGAACTTACCTACAGACTGTGGGGTTTTTTTTACTTCTTTATGTTTTACACTAGGATAGTTAAAATGTAACTTCAGATAGTTAATTGTATAAGAACCCTTAATCTGTATTAGCATACATAGAGCTTATTGTATATGATTCAAAGTAATACAGTAAGAGAAAAATAATCATACCTGTAATCAAAATAGTGATATTGGTGCAAAACTGGTATTTCCAGGTCTTTGAATAATGCATTTGAAGCTAACGTTCCTTTTTTAAGTGTTCTGCCTTGGACATTGGAAACCTAGGGTGTAGGAAAGAGTTTATGCAACACAGGCTTTTATTAAAAGATTTAAAGCAGTAAACAGGGTCCAAAACTAAACATTGTATTTTAAGAATAATCTAGGTGTTAGGGGATTAAAACTGATAAGCCTGTGTACTGTAAAAGCTTTAAAGATTTGCAACACATGCCCCTTAACACTTTGTGCCAATTCACTTTTGCAATAAGCCATTAGTTACAGGAGGCATTAAAGGACCTTCTGTTAGAAGGCTTCGTTCTTACACACAAAAATACAGAAATGTTGGTACAGAAACTTTAGATGTTCTTTGTTGAATGTATGTGACAAACTGTTTGTTGAGGGACTTAAACAATGAAGTATGAGAAAAGTGAGACACCTCTAACACAACAACAAGCCAAACTCCAGCTTTGCACCAAGGTACCCTCAGGTTTCAACAACCCCCTCCTCCTCACAACCTCCACTCAGCTGAATTAAAAGGCTACATCCATCTGCTTGTTTCAGAGTCACCCATCACTTGTCTGTCCAGGTTGCTTTGGTAAACATTTTGTATCATGTTATCTCACAGTCAGAAACAAGCCCAACAAAATCATCATTGGTGCTTTTCTGAAATGTAATGCAACTATCTGGAATATATAGTGGAAAAGTATCAACCCCAGAGGTTTTGTGTAATAATGCAATAAAAATTTAGTTATGAGTAATAGACCAATATAGTATATTGCTTAAGAGCTAATTTGTAATGCCTTGAAAAGAAATAAAAAGTTTACTTAGTTCCCCCCCTCTCCCCCCATGTAACAGGAACTGTCATATTTTTTTCAACAAATTTTGCTGATCTCTAATGCACTCTGGGTATCACAAAAAGAACAGTATACTCTTTGCTACAGTCTTACAGCTTGTGAACACTGTCTTCTCCTTATAGAAATAAAGATCCCACACTGTCCTCCTCTGAAACGGATTCATTGTACAGAAAGGAAAATGGGAAACTTCTGTAGCCTTGAAGCCTCCTCCAGTGCCCCTGTCTTTGCAGTACATTTATAAGCATCTCTAGGTCTGACTTAGCTCTTAAGTTAACAACTGGTTTTAAAAGCCCCTTGGGAGCAGGTGAACACTTCCTCCACCCAAGTCCAGAATGCATTATTTAGAAGGTCTTTGGAAGGTATTTGGATTCGATTAGTAAAAACAAAATAGAGTTCAATACGAATATAGATATTTTTATAAAACCAAAATCAGTAAAATTACATGTGGATTTGGGGTTTAAATGTTTTCCTGACCTCCCACAGAGCTCATTCTGGGTAAAATATATAGGCTTATACTCAAGTATAACAATAGCTTTGAACTGCAGTTGGTTTATGCTGATGTTACACCCTTAACTGAGAAATATTATAGGAAAAAGATCAGCTAAAATGTTTTGCAAATTTTTTCACAAAAAATGGCCACTAGGCAGAATGTACCAGAATGTGTTTAAATAGTACCTACTGCTATCATTCATTTAGTATACAGCAGCTGAATGAAAGCATTGCTTCTTCATTAGATACTGTTGTTCATCTTTAATGCTCCTCAAACCTCAACTGCCTTACTTGAGATGTAACATTAGAGTCTCAGCTTCCATACTGATAAAGCTTCTAGCCTTTACAGTCACAAAGGTAAGTTTGACATCTGGTCAAGGACATCTCTTAAAGCATAGAACAAAAAAAGAGACCTCCACCCTCTAGTTTGAACATTACAGTTTTTAAACAGACGTGGTTTTAGAAGTTTTTATCCAGGTGTTTGATTCTTAATATTTATTAACATAATCACCACAGATGAGACCCAGTTTTGTTATTACGGCTATTCACAGACACCTCTCTCCAGAAGTGACTGCTGGAACAGGATTTAACATGATTTGATATGACCTTGCAAATTAATTCAGAATTAGGACAACAACAATATAAATCTTTTACCTCTTAAGCAACTTCAACCTCTTTGATTACTCATGTTTCTAGTTATATGAGTCTGTTCCAAAATTAACTATATCTTTACAGAGTAAATTTCTAACTACTGGGAAAGGAGGATGTGGGTTTTATGCTTTAAATATTTGTACATATTACAATAATTTAACAACATATAAGTGCTAATTATTAATATAAAATGTAGTGACAAAAATTACACAACATGATCAAGCCTACAAACTGGAGTGTATTCATTCCACCATCAAGTAGGCATTAGCTTTTGACTGATACTATAGACAGACACATTTTCTAGTAGCATAAGATCTCTGAAACAACCTTACTTGTTGCTGTAAAACACTTAACAGTATAGAGTAGGGTATACAATGGGATCCCCTAAAGAAACACACCTTTATATCGTCACTTGCTGGAAAATCACACAGGATCCATGACTAAAAGCGAGACTGATGATTGAATCAACAATTTCAGAATTTCCTGAGCATTTTCTTTCTAGTCTCAGCAGACTACCTGTGTATCCTGTGATCACTTTTGACACGACAGCACTATTTGCCAGAAATAAGAAGAAAAATTATTATTCTACTATGACAACATCTATGTTAGCAACAGCACAGGACACACTCCATGTGACCAAAACTTGAGACCTATTTAAGTCAAACCCACTGAAATTAACTTAAGTGTTTGCACTGCCTGGACCCTAGGAAGTTGTGTTGACAAGTATCACAGCACTTACAAGGAACCAGGCTGTTACCAGCCAAACTCACCTCTCTCTTCTGGCTGTGTGAGACAGGAGGGCACGATTTCTCCTTCCTCTTGCAGCCCCTGGCAACAGCCTTGTCAACTCACCCTATTTGTTCTCTTTCCTAAAAAATTTTAGAGTTGCACTTACCTAGAAGACAGCTTCTACTGTCAAGTTCAGCTTGTTTTAAAATTTCTAGCCCTCACAAGTGCAGAAGAAAACTATCCCTCAGAATAGACAAGGTACAAACAAAACATTCTGGTTTGATCTGTACAAGTTTCAGCATTTGGAAGTCACCACAGATTGTCATGTACTTCATTTTGGCAGCAGTGAGCACTAGCAGGTAGCTTCACATGGGTGCTTGGACTACTCAGGAGACGGACTGTGACTACAGCCTCTTTGGATGTCACATCTCCAGGGTGAGACACAGTCCAACCCTTTGCCTTACTGCTTAGAAGGAGAAAAAATATCCTAGAACTACGTTCTCCAACTCCCAAATGACACATTTTTATTAGTAATTACATTTCATTTCTTAAGCATAAGTCATGTATACATTTCAGGTGAAGTACCAAGGCTGGAAGAGTTTGAGGGCTGGGTACAGAAGGGTAGAAACTTGTTTTATCAATTTAAACAAATTTCATAGTGTAAATTATAGCTATCCACATTTTAAAGCCCCTCTAAACTATAAAACTGTCTAATGGGTGAAGAAAGGTAAATTACTGGTTTCTTATCATATCTGTAAAAAGGGATTAACAATATAGCAAAATAGAAAGGAGGTCTATCAAGATCCCCAGGGAAAAAGTGTTACGTGAGTATTGCTTTGAGTGTAAATAAGAAAGTAAATGAAAGTGAGATCTAGGAATAGAAAAATAATTGAAAAAAAAATGGCATGTTGACCCAATGCAAGTGGAAAAAAGTTTATGTCAAATTAAGACTGGAAAAGTTCAGTTAACAATTATTGTGACCAGGAACAGCTGGTGTTCCTAATATTATCTGCATTAGTACCAGGAGAGATTTGTTGTATTTATTTCCTATCATATGACTGCTGCAGTGCAGACTCTACTCTGCAGCTGTCCCGGGTAGAGTCTAATGTAGGCTGCCTTTGTTTTAGGTATTTGGTACAGAGCACAAAGTCAAAACAAGTTCCTGGGCTTTCAAACTAAACCAGCCCGGTGTAACATGGCTGCTGTTTGCCTATGAGCTGCTTAACTGGTTATGCAGGCTTTACAATGGCACATATAATAAAACTGTAATGTTTAAAGGGTAAATATATTTCATTTTTATGAAATATGTATTATTTACATGTTATACAACAAGAGAAAAAAACGGGGAAGTTCTAATACAGCATCTTAAATGCAATTAAGATATTTACAGAAATACGAGCTTTGTGAACTTTTGGGCAACTGCAATTCTGTATGGTTTTATCAAAGTACAAAGAAAGTAACTGCTTATAACTGGAACACTAAAGTAAAATGAGTTTTGTTTTGAACTTAGGTAAGCAGCAGCCTAGGTAGTTCTGGTTTTTGCATTTCATCCTAAAGCTTCTACTATGTATCTAGTATAAGACGCTCACATGAAATAGGCCAAAAAACATAGTTGCTGTCTGCAGACTTCATAACTCACATTAAAAAACTTTTTTTTAAAGCAGTGAATTATTTAATGCTTTTTGTGTCTTGAGTGTTAATCTTTTTCTATTAAAAAGTTGCTGATTAAAGCTAAATTTGCTTTTTCTTTCAACACCTTGCATTACTATTAGTGAGGTTAAGTGATATTAAATTTGCGAGCAGCTGTAACTCACTTCCATTATTCATCTGGTAAACAATGGCTTCTCAGGTCTGTAATAGAGACATTTTCAGTGGTAATCAATCAAGGACAATCACTTCCCAACACAGTTTTATTGCCCTTGAGGCAACATTAAGGCATATTGGGAACATGGTAGAGCTTCTTCATTCAGCTCACTGGAGTAAAAACTAAGTGTTACCATGTAATACACTTACACCAGAGTTAAAGTTTGGTCAGAGTTAAGGTCATGCAACTGTAGTTTGCAACTTCCTCAGCTGAATGGTATCTTTTGCAAGGGATCTGCTGATGGAAACATTAATTCAAATAAAAGGCCTTTGTTACTTTCTTCCCTTTGTCCACATTGACACCAGTATCCAGAAGAACCGCAGAAGCCAAGACATACAGTAGGATGTAAAGTATTACCACTCCATTCACTCATTCCTGGTGTCCACAACATACTTATCTTTAAGACCATTTTTCAGCTCTGTAACCTAGTCTCCTCTGCTTGGTCTTTTCTTTCTATCCAGTGTTTCTAGTCACTACATTGCTTATCTATCCTCACACACAGTTTACTGAAGAATAATTGAACTTAACAATAGCGCTCAAAACTGTAATTGTGGAGCAGATTAGGAACACAAAAGGGCTGGAAGCCAGGGAGCTATAAAACTTAACAATCATTTCATGAGCTGAATTACTCAAGCAGAAGTGAGCTTCAAGTCTTGCAGTTTATGCTTCTTCCCCACAACTGTCATCCACATGCGGTTAATAAATTAACCACGCGAACCGACTGAAGTCAATACTGCAGAGATCACTGCTGTAGAAGAGCAGCAGTGACTGCATCTCCCAAGACAGAAATTGTGGTTTTGTCTGAAAAAGAACAGTGTGGTGTAATGAGAAAACGGTGACAGCTTTTGTGGAACCAGGCGCCGAGAAAAGCGTGTTTCCAGGCCTGAGGGTGCTGGAAGGCACAGCTTTGGGACTGACGAGTTTCTAACATGGACGTTCTTGCGTGGTGCTCACCATGTCCGTTCAGTATCAGCGCTGCTGGGAAAAGCTTCCAGTGTCATGTTCGAGCATGGAAAATTTTCAATACTGCTTTCCTTGTTGGAGGACAGACAGATGTTACAGAGTATAACTATTTGGCTTCTTATGCCAACCTGTGTTGCGTGACTTAACTCCCTATGCATATATTTAATTTTACAAATGCTTTCTTTTTCAGATAAGAGAATCTAGAAAAAGGAATATCTCTAAAAGAACAAAGGACCTCATTTCTTAAAACATTTGAATAAACTATTTGAAAAGCAGGTCTCATTTTTTCCCCATAGCGGTAATTACAATTTCTCACTCTACCTGCTTTTCTGCAATCCTCCTCTTCATATTCCTAGAGCAGATATGAAAACAGATGCAACAGAAGAAGCCTCACTGCAATTATATCCCATAATTTCTAAAGACTGTTCCAAAGTAACCTTTTCCATTGAACTTGTCGTATCAGTGTTAAAAAGAAGAGTAAAACCATGTTATTAATAAATTTAAATAAAGCTTTTTTTGTTGTTGTTCAGCAACTGGCAGAGAATGGATTTGGAGCAGTAAAATGAGAAAAATGCTTCTCTCCTTTCAGCTCTTAAACATAATTTCTGGTGCCTGCAACCATCCTGATAACTTTTCAGTGACAAACTCCCAGGGGCTGTGACTTGATATTTTAGAGTTACTGACAACTGAGAAAACTCTGTTTTCTGAAAACTAGTGGGCCACTTCATTGTTCTCTCAACTGCTTCAGCGAGGATTCAGAAGTACGACAGATTTTGATGGAGTTAACCTACATTTTGTACGGCTGTAAGCAATGCAGAAGGCACCTATGAATTGGTTTGAATGGTGTGATATGGAGAGCCCTAGATATGTCTGGTGGATAAAGAATGGTTTTACACCAGAGATACTAATGGCTGTACTATGATTCATTCAGCACACTAGTCTTGTAAGATCCTACCATCTGTTACAAAACTACTTTATTAGTTAGAAATTCTCCACAAGAAACTGTCATATGCAGGTGGTTTACCACAAAGCAAATGAGCAACCCATCTGGCAGCTTAATTCACTGAACAAAATAGTGCTTTCCAAGTAACATGCAAAGTAAAGACATCTTTAAAACTACACAACAAATTAAAACAACTTCTTGCAAAATGGCTAGGCCTTCATAGAATTCAATACCACAGAACCAAAAACATTAATTTGCTACCAGGAAGAAGTGAAATGATTTACCATAATAACAGGCCAAAACTGGAACATGGAATATCCCCCAAATAAATGTTTATTTTAGAAGTGCAAGCTTTGTTTGTACATCAAACACTATCAAAAGGAATAGCCACAGAAGTTTGCTGATATAAAAATGTGGATAACTGGTTTCTGACAGGCTTTGACATCTGTGAAGGGAATACATACCTTTGCAGTACTCTGTCAATTTATCTCCCAGTTACCCTCTTCTCATATAAGACTTGGACTAACTTCTTCACTTTATATTATGTCTTTTAGGGCTGCATTTTGAGCAAATATATAAAGCTTAAAATGAAACAGGTATAAAAGAGACATTTACTATCATATTAGTGAACTGCTCTGCATGAACACATCCTCATCAGAAAGGGGGAAAAAAAAAAAGGGCAGCTTGAAGGACTGGACATGCTAAGTGCTTCTTGTTCCATGCTCCTTGCACTGAGCCAGCCTGGAATGGGGAAAGACTCTGAAGACCAAGACATTGACCACTCTTACACCCGCAACTAGTCAATACCCTCAGATAGTTTAGGGATTCTTGCTACTATCGTTTAAAGTTAGTTGGTTCTGTTTGTTTAACCATTAAGCAAGATTAACATGATTAAAACTCTACTGAAAGCATGGCATCTTCAGTAAGCCAAGTTAAAACCTGTTTTTTCACCAGTGCTACAAACTACACCTTAAAAAGTGAGAGTATTAGAAACTGCTTAGATTACTAAGCATATTTACCCAAACTGATGTTAATTAGGGAACTGAACGAAAATAACCAGACAATCAGTGTCAGCAAAAACCTGCATAGTGTAGACTAGGGTCGAATCACACAGTAAGACTAGATGACTGTGCGGAAACATCGGTTTTATCCCCCGACCGAAAGGGCCAGATTCACTGCTGGCGGTTCATTTGAAAGCATCAATGAAACCACAGGCGCTGCATCCTCGGCCGAGCCTTGCGCCCGGGCTGTTCGCTGCTGCAGCTCTCACTTCACAGGGAGAACAAAACGCGGCGAGAGGCGACACTTTCCCTTCCCAGCGCCGGTGCTTTGAGTCCGGCGTGAGGGGGAAACCCCACCCCCCGCAAGCGGCCTTTTGAACCTCGAAAGAGGGAGCCGACGTGTCCCCCCTCCAGCAGGCCAGGCCTGTCTCCGTGCGGGTTGCTGCAAGCCGGACCCAGCACCTCGGCGGCGCCCCGAGCCCCGCTGTGGTCCAGGCCCGGCGGGGAGGGAACCGGGAGCGGGCGCCGCCCCGGCCGTTACCTCGCAGCGGCCCGGGCCGTTACACCGCCCCCCCAGGAGTGGGCCTCGCCCGGGCAGCGCAGCCAAAGCTAAAGCCCCGCGCTACCGCTTGGGCCTGCGCCGCCAGGCTCAGGACCTGCGGGCCCTCCGCCCCTGCCCTGGGAGGGAGGAATGGTCACGCTCAGCGTCGCAGACCGCCCCGGCAGTCCCCCGCCCCGAGCAGAAGGAAGAGAGCACCGAGGGGCCCCACACCGGCGGCCAGGCCGCGACTGGGGTAAGTGCCCCACCGCCGAGGCCCTGAGGGCCGCCGGCCACTTCCACAGCCGCTCCTATTTTGCCCGCCCCACCATCCTTCTCCCAGCCTTTGTATTTTTAAACCACGCTACAGCATCCCGCTCCACCCAATCAGAACACGCACAGGCTCCCACAGCCAATGGCAGGAGCCCCCGCGGTTTTTTAAACCGTCCCTCTCCCCCAATCACCGCCCAGCGCTTTTAGCCCCGCCCCCTCCACTATCCTCACCCCAACCGGTTCCAACGAGTATGAGCGCTAACGATCCCCTCGCGCTCGACCTAGCCGAGGAGCTGCTCGGCCGCTGACGTCGGAGCGGAGACCAGCGAATCACCGGCGGTCCCGGCCCTAGGGGGCGGGGCCTCGGGCAGTTTGAACCGGCGCGGCAGCCAATCCGCTGCGGTGGGGGGCGGGTCCCCAGGGCGCCGCGGGTCAAGTTGCTGTGGCGGGTAGGGCTGTGGAAAACAAGAGGCTGTAAGTGCGCCGCCGGGAAACCATTTAGCAGGAGCCGCGGAGGGAGCAGAGCCCGCGTCGCCGCCGCCCGCCCCACCCAGCCAGGCAAGGCCCCGCGCACCCC
>VYZX01019531.1:0-18197 GCA_013401335.1 Brachypteracias leptosomus | reverse complement strand
AAGGATCCCCTGTCCTATGGCACTTCACATCCTGAGGAGATCTTGTATTCAATTGAAATGACCATTGTGACTTCTCTGTTTCACATGGGCACCTTCCCTCTGGACAGGAACCACTTGCCCATGGGGGTCTAATTTGCATGGCAAAACACTGGATGCCACATCTTTCTCTTTTCCAGACACAATTGAAATCCCAGGCTGTCATAGCCAGAAAATAGCTGTGGCACTACCATGGGACACGGAACTTGGCATCAGGACAAGTTTCTGCCGTCCCGACACCAGCAGCCCCCACCTTCCTGGATGTTCTGGAGATTTGGCTGCAGTGACCATGAGCTGGGGTGGTGCAGAACCAAAGGAAGCAGGGGAGTGCAGTGACTGGGCAAAGATTCAAGATGGGCAGAAGACAGATGCCCAATGACCAGGGACTTGATGCAGGGCCCATGGGAGATGCCTGGTGCCAGAGGAGCTGCGGGCACTGGGGTAATTGAAGGAAATTCCTTTATAATCATTGCCTGTGACCCACCCACTGAAGGGCACCAGTCATGAAGTCTGGAGATGTCCCAGAGAGAGGGGAGCAGCAGTGCTGTGCTGGGCAGGCTCAAGCCAGCACTTGTCCTGTCCTGTCCTGTCCTCTCTTCTCCATCTGGGATGGGGCTCGCCACAGGTCTGGGAAGAAGGTGGGTAGTCATGAATTACCTGTGGAGGTTGGCAATGGATCAGGAGTGGATGGATCTGCAGCTGCAAGGAAGAAGATGGAGTGAATGGAAGAGCAGTGAATGTAGCAGGTTTGTGGCAACATAGAGACATGGAAAANTGCGGCCGGAGCCGAGGCCGAAGCGCGCCCTGTCCGGGGCAGCCACGGGCTGGCCACAGCCCAGCTCCCGGCACACCACCTGGGCATCGCTCAGGTCCCACAGGTCGTCGCACACCGTGCCCCAGCTGCTGCCGTCGTACAGCTCCACGCGGCCCTCGCAGCCGTTCCTCCCGCCCGAGAGACGCAGGAGGCTGCCTGGGGGGAGGCACGGGGCACTGCGGGAGGGTCCCTCCAGCCCGGCACCCTGCGCTCCACAGCTGGGCCCCTGCAGCAGGGAGCCTGCGGGCTTGCTGCCAGGCCAGGGCTGGGGCTGGGGGGCATCGCTTACCTGTTGAAGAGAGCCAGGATGTGGTGGGCACTGCAGCTGTGGAAGCAAGAGAGAATTTGGTGTCATTGAAAAGGGCTCTGCTCCCAGTCAGCGTGTGTCATGTACCCTGAACTAGCCCATTCTCAAGGATCCCCTGTCCTCTGGCACATCACATCCTGAGGAGGCCTTGAACTCAACTAAAAATAACCATTGTGACTTCTCTGTTTCACATGGGCACCTGCTGCCTGGGTGGGAACGACTTGTCCGTGGGCGTCTGACTTGCATGAGAAAACTTTGGATGCCACATCTTTCTATTTTCCAGACACAACTCAAATCCCAGAGGACGTACAGTTTACAGCTATGGTAATGCTGGTGTAGGAACTAGATGAATGAAAGCAGAACCCAAACCTTTTAGCTCACCAGCAATGGCTACAGAAGTCCTGGCGTCAAGCCTCAGCCCCACAATTTACCAGCTCATCTCCATGGTCTGTTTGCATCCTCACTGTGGCCTTGGGTGCCAGGAATAGCCTAACGGGATTGGCCCAAGGACGGGAGTTTCCTTCCAGTTCAGTCAGGTCTGGGAAAGGAGACTAGGGGCACTATGAAGATCAGTGAGTGACAGTGGTCAAGGTTACCTGCTGAGGTCTCCTCTGTTGGAGTAGCCATTGTTTCTGTGCTGGTCATATCTTCTAGTGTGCTCGTCTCTTCTATGACACTTGTTACCGCTGCTGTGGTTGTCTCTGCTTGGGTGGATGTCTCTTCTAGGGTAGTCAGTGTTGGGCTGGTCATCTCTGCTGTTGTGGTTGAGGATGCTTTGTTAGATGTGCTTTCCAGATATGTCATCATCTCTGTGGTCAGTAATGTAGTCGTTTCCATTAGGGAGTTCATCTCTGCTATGGGGCTGGTTGATGCTGTGATGGTCGTCTCTGCTAGAGTGGCATTTGGTTCTGTGGTGGTTGTCTCTAAGACAGTTTTCCCCACCATGTAGCTTGTCTCTGGTGTCGAGGTTGTCGGCACTGTGGAGTCCATCAGCCGTCTAGCGGTCTTTTCTGTGAACAGGAAAAAAACCACCACCCACATGAGGATCATGCATGTGCAATGGGTACATCTGTGTGTCAGCCATAAGCTGAGTTCCTCAAGGATGAAGTGAAATAAAGACAAATTACTTTGACAGCATCTTGAGTGGGGTCAATAAAGAGAATGGAGATGGGTAACAGCCAATTGAAATTTTTTCTTGAAAGTGATATTTCCAGATAGTGATGGCAGGGAAAAGTACTAATGTGGCATCCAAAATGAATTACCTTTTCTTAAGAAATAGGGGGGGAAGTAAAATCAGAAGACAGCAAGGTGGCAGAGTACTCAAAAAGTCTGGATTATTTGTGAAGGAAAAGAATATTAATGGACCTAAACTTGAAGGAAAACTTGAAAAATATAGAAACAATGAAAAGTGAGTTGTCAGCTATGGCAGTTTGACTGTGAAGTTATTATTGCCCATAGTGAATGCGTTAAGGCTTGCCATAAGAAGACAAGTTTCACCTCACCCCATTCCTCCCTGATGAATGTTGCCTATCAGACATGATCTGCCCCTCATTTTACCTTGTTCTTATTCCCTTTGTCACTGTTGGGTGATTAGATGGAATAAAAGTTCTGCATATTGCAATGCACATCTGATCCTTGGGGTTTTTAATTACTTGGCATGGAGTGAACACATATGTATACTACCATAGTGAGAAAAATATGAGTCCATGCTGGCTTTGCAGGGCCAGCGGAATGGAAAGACAGAGTTGTTGGAGGATTAGACTCTGCTTCTCAGAACAAGTCTTTTCAAAGGGAGTGTGCCCTTCCACGGGTAGAAAATTCTTTATAATAAAGTAGAAAGAAAGATTAGACATGTAATAGGTGTATCTGGTATAGCTTTCCACCATATGTCAGCTTGATGTAGCTGAGCCAGCTCATTTAAACTGTATTTTTTACCTTGAAAGGTTGGACTAGATGATCCTTGAGGTCCCTTCCAACCTGGCATTCTATGATATGTCTTGACTGAATGAAATCGTATGTCAGGAGGAGAATGTCTGTAGACCTCCATGCTGACACGTGTATATAGAAAGCAATTTATAGCAAAAGTATTTAGAAAAGAAAAATGTGACAGCACCTGAACAGACAACACCAGCATCTTCATGGTGGCCACAGTTGTGTACCCCCCATCCAGAGTGCTTACAATGTGACAAGGAGACCTCATTTCCCCTGCACCTCACATCGTCCAGCAGGATGGCTCCTGAGCCTTGCCCAAAGTAAGCACTGCTTGTAGCTGCAATGGCCTGGCCACATCTCAGCTGCCTGCACACAACCTGGGCATCGGAAAGGTCCCAGGAATCATCACAAACTGTCCCCAGCCGTCCTCTGTAATAGAGCTCAACACGACCTTCACATCTGTGCCTTCCATTCACCAGCCGGAGATGGGTCGCTTTGGGAGAGAGGGAATTGAGCACAAACATGGTCAGACAAAAAAAGGCAGAGGCACAATGAAGCTGGTGAAGGGTCTAGAGAACAAGTATTATGAGAAGCAGCTGAGGGACCTGGGTTTGTTTACCCTGGAGAAAAGGGGGCTCAGGGGAGACCTTCTCGCTCTCTACAACTACCTGAAAGGAGGTTGGAGAGAGGTGGGGTCGGGCTCTTCTCCCAAGCAACAAGAGGCAGGACAAGAGGAAATGGCCTCAAGTTGTATTAGAGGAAGTTTAGGTTGGTTATCATGGAAAATGTCTTCCCCAAAAGGGTTGTGAAGGGCTGTCCCAGGCTGTCCAGGGCAGTGGTTGAAGTCCCCATCCCTGGAGGGATTTCAAAACTAGACGTGGTGCTGAGGGACAGGGTTTAGTGGTGACCTGGCAGTGTTGGGTTAACTGTTGGACTCGATGATCTTAAATATCTTTTCCAACCTAAACAATTCTATCATTCTATGAAATAAGCAGGAATTGACCTTAACAAGTCATCTATTCTGTCCTCATGCCCCATCGTTCCCAGTAGATGCTTGCCTAGCCCAACATTGAACACCTATGAGGACAGAGGTGATATGCACCTTTTTTCTTCCTCTCTTCCAGACCCCAAAATCAGCTACATATATTTTATACAAGATTTCTACAGAAAATTTAGACAGCAGGCCTAGCACAAGCTATTTCAACAAGAAAGAAAATTCTTTAGTAAGAAGAAAAGCATAATAAGAAAACAAAGGAGAGGAAATGAATTTCAGTATGTAAATGAAATCTAAGTAAAACTATTAAGAAAATAGCACTAAATTTTCTTCACTAATAGGAAGAAAGTGGAACTGGCATGTTTTAGGCACACATTTCATGTTATGTATTTCTTTTACTAAATGTTGTCAGAGAGTTTTACACTGAAGAACAGGAAAA
This sequence comes from Brachypteracias leptosomus, assembly GCA_013401335.1. NCBI lineage: Eukaryota > Metazoa > Chordata > Aves > Coraciiformes > Brachypteraciidae > Brachypteracias > Brachypteracias leptosomus. The sequence goes on along the minus strand of VYZX01019531.1, from coordinate 13,675 downwards.
CATCATGATTTGCATTGAATCCTAGTGGAATTTAGGACATCTATACACAGTAAGATGTAGCTTGGAGACCCCAGACCATGACTTTCTCCTCAACTGCTTATGGGGCTACAGTGCCGCCATATAAAAATTACCAGGTAGATATAAATTGCAATTCACGAGATATTATGCACTACTGAAGGACATCAAGCCCTGTGCTACTCTGCTTAAAATGATGTCAGAATTAGGCCAAATGAATCCTTCAGAAAAAACACAGAATTTTAGGGAAAAAAACAGCCATCCTTTATTTTTCTCCATGGCTTTTGCAATTCTCTTTCAAAATTTTTAGGAGAATTTTAAGGACCTAGAGTCCACACACCACAAGCAAATCCTGTTGTTTTAAAGAGTAATTTTAGTGGAAGAATTCCACTAAGTGTTCAACAGAATGGACAATGGTCTCAATGGGATTATAAAAAATTCAATAGGGATCAAGTGGCTTTAATTCTTATATGCCAGTAAAATGTTATTAGAGTTTGAAATAAAGCAACACCCAATAACCTATCATGTATATATCTGATCACTGCATTCATCCAGGTAAAGCCCATCTGCTTTCCAGTTTGTGTTATCTTGTTCAGACATTCTGCAGTAAAAAGTGCAAAAATCCTGACTTTAGAGACCCATTTATGGTGTAGAAGTTTATTAAAGGCTTTACCACTAAGGGTAAGTGAACAAATAAATGTCGCAATTTAATATTTGCATTATTAATGCTTTGGAAATCAAAATATGCACACTGCACTTGTTATACTTTGCATTTCTGCTAAGTACATATTTAACTTATTAAACACTGTATGTCATCCAAAGCAAAACAAATCCGAGAAGTTAACAGCTCAAAGATTTCTTCACTGCATCTAATTCTTTGTTAGAACTAGAAGAACCCTCAAGACAGCGTCCAAGCCAAACTTGTCCTTATTTGTGTGCATTTAACTGACAGTTCAAAGGGAGAAGCTACAAAAGTGCCCCTTGAGTTATAGCCCATTTGTTTCTTCAAATATCTCCTTGGTCATGCCCATTTTTGAACTGCACTCGTAGGAGTTTTGACAAGTGAAACAGCAAATCTGGCAAGAAGTCAGGGTGGGATTAGGAAATTGAAGCTCATCTAAACCAGTTTTATTTGCTCTCATTCAGGGTCTGTCATCACCAGGAGAGCATAACCATCAGCTGGACATGGAATTAGATGGGTTGCATCATGCCTCACACTTTAGAGGTGTCAAAAAGACAAAAGCCTGTCATTATACACTTACAGAACTTACTCTGGTCCAGGAGACAGAGGCAGGGACTGGGGAATGAAGCCAAGAGCAGAGGAAAGAACAGGAGCAGCCAGAGTGAGATGGTTTATCACCAGGCAAGCAGAGGACAGAGGAAGAAAACTGGATGAGGTGGATGATGGCAATAGAAATTATCAAAGTGATGCTTAAATAACTAGTTAGAAAAATTATCTGCAATTATTCCAGGATATATCTAGAACTATTTAGCTTGAAGTCACCTAAGTCACTCAGGAAATAGATACTAATCATGTGAGGAAAAAGTCAGTGGCCAAAAAAAGAGTTGAACCAACAGCATTTCATGTCTTTCATTGTGTTTAGATGTCCCTCACATATCCACACTGCTAGAGTATGAAAATTGACTTCTTGTTCTATTTTGTTAAATTGTGCATAAGATCAAGAAGAATCAAATAATACAAGCAATATTAAATGTATGGCATATGTATACACACAAATACATAATTAAAATAAGTAAATAAATAAATTCTTCTATAATACTTAGATCAGATTTCTGGAAGAACAACTCATTTGTAACCTACTCACAGACATAATTCCCACAATGCTGCAAGGCGTTATGACAAGTACGACCCCGAGGCAGCAAAATGAACTCCATTAAGTGGTTTAAATCATTATCATTCACTCTAATGATTAGTTCATCATTTTAGTAGAACAAAACTGTGCTGTCTCTTTCATCCAATTTCCTCTTTAATCTTTTGCCTAATCCGACACCAACATGAAGGTGAATCGTATTTGTGGAATCAACAGAGAGGATCTCAAGCAGTCTTTATGCTTTTTAATGCACCCTCGAACAAATCTAAGTGCATTACCTGATCTGGCCTCCAGAAGTGCTGAACCTAACAAGAGCAGCCATGTCAAAATCATGGTGGTACCCATCTCGTCAAGTGGTGCTGGCAGAAAGGACCATCAGAATATATAGTCTCTCTTTCTGGAGGGGAGTGGCTCTATAGATTTCTCTTTCTACAGGAGAACAATAAAGCAACCACAGTCCTGTGATCTGAAACAAAAATATGTTTGATTTGTCATTTAAGATTTTGTAACTTCCTGGGTTTTGAAGAAAGATAATATCTCAAGAGTAATATTTTCCACTGCCTGGAAGGAAATATTTATGGTATCATAGGTTTCACAATCATCTCATTGTACAAAGAAAATGAGCTCCTGTCCAAAGATACCTTTCGATTCTGGCCAACGGATCTCAGTATTTTTCTTTCATGGGGAGATTCCTTGGTGGATCTGAGGAAGGGAGTGGAATCTTGAGACTTAAGTGGGCTTCCTCTAGAAAAGTAATAAAAAAGCTTCAAAACTCGGTGTTAACTAATGTGGCAAGCCTCCTTGGGGAGCCAAGAAAGTCTTAAATCATCAGCATATTCTAAATAAAATAAGACCTGGTAACCCTGTTCAAGTACGACTGGGGAGTGTATGAAGAACCCTGTAGTTGAACTCAACACTTCCAGCCCCAATATGAACCCATTTCCTTTTGACATTTCAAAGTTCAAGTCAAAACTCTGTTCACCAAAAGACTGATTGCAAGGAAGTGTCAAGAGAAACAGGGTCAACTGAAAACTTTTTGTGAAAACTGTGCAGAGAAATCAATGGAGTTTATGCATAATTAGGTAAATTGCATAGGTTGCACCTTAACTTTACTCTAAAGTTTCCTTTGAACCACCAAACTGGGGCTTAGATTTCAGTTAAGAATCTTTCTTAACACATTTCTTGTTTAATTTTGCATAGTGACAATTACAGCTGTGTCATTCTTTGAAGACTGAATCCCAAGCATGAAAAAATCTGAATTCTCATTCATTGCCATCTTGCCAGAGTAGTTACTTTCCTCCATTTCTGTTTTTTAACCATTTAACTGGTGGTTAGTGAAAAAAGCTGATGACCACCCTAACACTGAAGAGCCAAGATATTGTTCTTGATCTGATTCCTACCTCTACAGCCACCGTGTCTTGGATGGCATTATCAGGAGACACAATTCATGGCACAATTGTTGCCTTATACAAATTTATTGCCTCCAGGGCCAGTCATCAAGGATGAAGACTAAAGTCCAGAAGCCCAAGGGAAAAGGACAATGACAAGAAGGTCTTTCCACAAAGGCCAGCATTATTGGAATAGAAAAAGGAAGTGCAAAGATAACGTTGGAAGCCTTGAAAGTGAACATTGAGAAGGGTAAATATGTTTCTTTTTTATATAAACAACCACATTCGCACATGAATGAGGAAATGTACACAACACTCAGTATTCACTATTCATATTCCTTTGCTTTTGACACCTTGGCAAGAAGTAGAAAAAAATCCAGTATATTTGAGTGACCAAACACTGCAATCAGTGAAGCAAGAGTAAGTGATGGATAGCAATTCTTCTCCAAACTCTTGTAATAACTGAAAAGGGTGGGGAGGAAGTGGAACACAAAAGTGGTTCCCAGGTGGTTCAAATGAAAAAAAACCCAACATGTCAAACCGCCCAGGTAAATGAACAAACAGATTAATTAATTCTCCATTACGTTCTTCACTAATTAATTCTTTACTACAAACTTCAAAGATCTAGATATTTCTAGAGATCTTGGTTTTCAGACAATCTCTGCACAGCAGGAATAGATAAATGCTATGTCCCAATTAATCTGAATTAATTAATTCATGCAAATACCATACAGCACACGTTTTCATCCTTCCCATTGACTAGGCAGGTCTCTTGCACTAATACATTTTTCTTCTCTAGGACTTCTTCTAGCAGCTTCAAGTGTTTCTCAGCTCTGTGAAAGAAGCTCCACCAAGCTTTGGAAACAGTTTCTGTTCTGCTAACTCTTGCTAGGAGACTTCTGTAGGTAGACCTTTCGTGAGGTCCAAAAGAAAACCATTGAAAGGACAAAGAAGATTAATCAGCAGATTAATCATGACTATAAGAAAGTACCTGCACTGCAACAAGGGTATCCAGAGTCCTGCACAAAGGAATGGTCTGAATCCGTGTGTTATGATGCCATGAGGCAGCTTAGTCTTATTTATCGTTTTCCTTGATGGCCTCATGGGCTTTGTTGCCTATGTTGTTGTAGATCAATTTGCATTTGTTCAATGGTGAGGATGCAGGTGGCTCAGAACTGTCTGCTGCTAAGAGTCATATCCACTGGATTTACTGGTAGAAGATTCCTGAATGTGGGGTTCAGGAGGTGGGAAGGATGGTTCTTGGCAGAGAGATCATTCACCAGGCACATGTACTTTAAAGCATGTCCCTTTCCTCATCATCAAATCTAGTTTTCTTGAATCTGCAGTTCTATAATACTTGTGGATCAAGGAAGGCAGCAGGAAATAAGGATAAGTCCAAGACACCAACTACTCAAACAGTCTAGCAGTGTTTTCTGCAGCAACATTTAAGATGGAAACCACTGAACTTGGTACTTCTACCTTGCATTCTGATACAACCTTGGTACATCTCCATCTGTGAGCCCTGGCACAGATATAGTATGGGAAGAATCAGCTCTGAGCAGCACAGGCACATTGGAGATTGGAGGCACCAGCATCCTAGGTCTAGGATCTTTCTGCCTACCTGTCACAATAATATTCAGAGGCTAGGAGAAGCAGAAGAAATGCCACCAAGCTATGCCTTGAAGAATGGTGGAATAGAAACACCACAGCAGCAAGGCCACAGCAGGAGTAGGGGCAGGAGAGAAAACAGCAGGTCTGGAAAGAGCAGAGGGGACAGTCCTCTTCTAGAGAGGTAAGAAAGCCCAAGTCCAGGAAAGTCTTCACTATGCTGAGCACGTTGCTGGCTTCCTCCAAGCCTAGACAATCTCTGGACCACACAACAGAACTAGATGAAAGGTGGGTCAGCCTCCTGGATTGCTCTGCCCTTCAAAGGTGGCTGTAGGCAGAGAGCAGGGGAGGACCCTCCTCAATCCTTGTTCCTCATGTGTGGGCAACAAAATTGACTTTCTACTTTCTGTGGGCAATGCCATTCCCTCCTTGTATGGCCCCTTCTCCACAGCATGAAGAGGTGACAAGAGGTCTGCCTGGAGTCACCTCTTGACAGCTTGAAGGAAGAAACGGTACAGGCTGCAACGATGATCCCCGTCAGAGCTGCCCACATCCTCCTCGTCAGGTCAGGATGTCACTCTAGAGCACAGCTCACATTCCTTACACGTCACTACCTTGTCTCTGGCTCACTTCACACCCAGTACATGATACTGTTCCCAACAAACATTCCCCTTTCATAGCTGGCTAGGAAACAGGAAAGTCTAAAGAAGAACATTTCTCAATCAAATGCCAATGACCTTTCAACCTGCAGTAAGTAGCTCCTTCCAGCTTCTGTTTTTATTTCGTGTTCGCAGGGTGACAGGAGACAGGTCACACTTCTTCATGGTGACTTACGTATGTTCTCTCTTCTCCCCCCTCCCATTACAGGTGCAAAAATGTGTAAGAACAGGAGCAGAAATCATTGCTTGGCAAAGTCACTTTGTCAAAAGCCATGATCTCCAACCTGATCACACGTTAGCTGGGAGTTCAGACACACGGGTGCTGTTTGCAAGTACACAAAAGAAGCTTTGCTCAAAAAAATGTTCTTTTCTGCCCTTTTTTATTGCATATTTATTTAACAGATCTGACCGTATCCATCCTCTATACAATAGCTTATAAATGGCCTACGTTTTCTCAGAGAAACACATAATTGTGAAGGACCTTACCCCTCAAAACAAGGAATGTTGTACAGGAGCAACTCCTCACGTGCAGCCCCTGTGCGTTTTTTGCTTATGGCTCATTACTGAGATATTTTTACCACAACAAAACATTTCTCTTGGGCTACTTCCCAGAGTGTCTCTTGGTGCTACACATGTGCTTTATCTGCACATCAGCAATGGCAAAATAAGTCAGTTCTTTCTCAAGTCACTTAGATCAGTCTTAGACAGACACTCAACCAAGAACTCAACTGAGAAGCTCTGAAATGTCCAACGTTGAAGATGGCAGCTTATTTGGATGCTGGGATGGAAGAACCAACCTCTTTTTAGACCTTAGGTGTATTTGGACTTGAGGATTTTAAAGCCGGGCTCCTTTATAAGTTCAGTTCATGGTAACACCGGGTGTTATCTTGATATAGTCCACTCTTCAAACAAGATCTGGATGGTGGAATAGTCGATTAAGAGTTACCTTCTACACTGACCGCAAAACCAACTGATGAAGAAGATGGATGGTGAAAATATCCTTCCACCTGCAAGTCTTGAGTTGCCTCTCACATTATCTGGTATGGGGTGGGCTCCTGCAGTTTACGCCTCACAAGAAATCCTCCCACAGTGAGAACAGCAGCTACCAGCACCCCGATGGTCACAGCCAGAGGAACGTAGGAGCTGGCAGCAGATGCTGAGCTCTGAGACTCCCCTTCTGCCTGGCTGTCAGAGGCCAGCTCTGTGCATAAAAGGAAGAGAGAGGATTACATTAGTTTTCCTGAGCTAGTTAATCTCAAAGGTAATTAGGCAAAGAAAACTTGAATTAAAATGTTTCAATCTTGCCAAATTGTTTTATTGCACATTGTTTTATAAATGATTCTGTGCCCATGCCAAACAAGTAAAGATTATGGCAAGAAATTAAAGACCAACTAAGAGTTTGTAATGATTGCACTCTAAGACCATAAAATGCTGTTTTCTGATAGTGGAAACAGCAGTGACAGGACACTGGGAAACAACATTTCCAAGGGGACTACAGATTGGTTGCTAATAAATAAGAGACATGCTAATCAGGCACAAATAGCTTTTAAAAATTAATAGAAATCCTGCAGGGAGATCACAGAATCACAGAATGTTAGAGATTGGAAGGGACCTCAAAAGATCATCTAGTCCAATCCCCCCACTGGATCAGATGAATTATGTCTCAACCATCTTCCCACGGAACTGAATCTATTGTCGTTTGTAGAATCATAGAATTGTTTGGTTGGAAGAGATCTTTAAGGTCCAGCCATTAACCCAGCCCTGCCAGGTCACCACTGAACCATGTCCCTCAGCACCACATCTACCTTTGATATGTACAGAATAAGTAAGGAATCTAAACTATGATAGAAAGGAAATAGCTTGGAAATCTTATAAAACAATTGTATTAAAAAAAAAATTCCCCATGAGAATTATAGCAGAGTTGTGAATAGGGTAGATTTCAGAGCTGGATTTCATGTCTGAACTGACATGCAAACATACAGGGATATACAGAGCCTTATGTTATTTAAGTTCTTTAAACTTACCAGCGTTCCTGTTCCCAGCGTGAGCTTCCCGGAGCTGGACAGGTCCAATGACAACATTCACTTTTTCCTGGGAGGAACCTGTATCCCTCTTGATCCTGCTCACACAGCCCTGGTAGCAGCGGGAAGAGTAGTCGTTGTACCTGCACACCACCAGCTCACACTGCAGGTAAACTGATGGGTATTGATTGATGAACGAAAAAGCATTAAATGCAAACCGAGCAGCAGTGCTGTATGGGGAGTAGTAGGAAGAGTAGGTAGGATCCTTGATGCACCTGGGAAGATATAAAATTGAATAGATTAGCTATTGTGAATAGGAACGCTGTTAGGCTATCTCTGTGCAACAGGTTTTGAGTTTAAATGTAGAATCATAGAATGATTTGGGTGGGAAGGGACCTTTCAAGGTCTTCTCATCCAATCTCTCTGCAATAAGCAGGAAAATTCTCAACTACAGCAGGTTGCGCAGGGCCCTGTCCAACTTGACATGGAATCTTTCCAAGGATGGGGCATCGACCACCTCTCTGGGCAACCTGGGACAGGATCTCACCACACTCATGGTAAAAAAATGGAAGATAAGAGTATAAGAAAACTCAAAAGGATTTAAAAAAAAAAAAAAGAAAGCTTGTTTTTGGCAAGAAGAGAAGCTAAGAGACAAAAATAAGTAAGAGTGGCAGTGATTTCTACTACAATAATGCATGCAGCTGAACAAAGCTTGTGTAAACATGAATAGCTGAAAAATCACTAGTGGTTCTGCTGGTCTCTGTGTTCCAGGTCAACAGATTACCTGTTTGCAAAGAGGCCCCTGCAGGTTGCTGCAGAAAGAAAGGGCCCCTTTCTACTCTGGAAGGACAAAATAATTCTAACACACATCTTCAGGGGGAAATAAACATGTTCTTTACTCCTCCAATGTTTGTAGAGTACCTTGTTTGAGGAATCTCGACACCTGACAGAGATCTCCAGATGTTTCACAGAGCATGTGAATAACTTTCCAGGCAATGAGTTTCACTTCCTGACAATTACCAGCCTTAGAAGTTACCTGACTTAGATCCTGGTCATTCTGCTTTAATTTAACCACCATGCAAAAAGATCACAATAATTCATCCATAGTTGTTACCCCACATTATTTCAAAGTTGACTTCAATTATATATTATAGTGACTTTCCAGTATCTGAAGGGGGCCTATGTAAAGGCAGGGGAAGGTCTATTCAAAAGGGTTGGTAATGATAGGACAAGGAGTAATGGTTCTAAACTAGGAAAGGAGAGATTTAGACTGGATATTAGAAAAAAGTTCTTTAATATGAGGGTGACAGATCACTGGAATGGGCTGCCCAGAGAGGTGGTGGAGGCCCCATCCCTGCAGTCATTCAAGGTCAGGCTTGATGGGGCTCTGAGGAACCTGACCTAGGTAGAGATGTCCCTGCTTGTGTAGGGAAGTTGGACCAGATGACCTCTAGAGGTCTCTTCCAGCCTGAAACATTCTATGATTCTATATTTGTGCTCATTTCCCTAATAAATACAGCAAGGGTTTTAAGTCTTTTCAGTTTTAATTTATTTTATACTGCAGTGCTATCCTAGCACACCTGATACTTATAGATGTATATTATTGATTTTAGATTCAGTAAATCTGCTGCTATTGGCACAGTTCCATGTTACACAAGCCAAAATTAACCGGAAAATGTTCAGAATCTATTTGTCCCACCTCCCTGGTGAGTGTCCTGCTGGCACAGCTACACAGTCCTTCTGTGTCCTGCCTATTGAATATGTATTTTTTAGAGACCAAATAAAAAGAAACCCCAACAAGAGGAAGAAAACCACTTAAGATTCTCATAAAGTGTGAGAGGGAGGGCAGTCACCCAGCAGGCAGGAGGCACTGTGTCACTTCACTAGCCTGTCACAAGCCTGACTTCCAGTTTAGCAGCAGATTACTGGGCTGCTGAGGTTACTGATGGGAACACCCTCCCTGGAGGCAGAGAAATTCAAATCCCACTGAGCACAGAAGGGAAATAAATTGGCCTGAGCCTTCCATCCCTGGAACAAAATGGGACACTGAGAGCCACACTGGTACACTTCCAGCTCCCTGCTTGGTTTACGTTCTTCACAAGAGCCCACAACTCTTCCATTTCTAATCAAAAGGCACATTTTGTATCAAATCAAGCAAAATGGTTTAGGTTTTTGAAATAGCAAGAAAAGGCTACAGAATTTCTCTTCTTTTTGAACAGACTGTTTTCTATTCTCATTATGATACTGCAAAACTCTAATTCTGATTTTCAGAAACACAAAGCCGATGTGGGGATGTCAACGTCCCTATATTGAATGCATCTATTTCAGAAACAAATTTAGACCTTGGTTTCTACAGTGCCTCCTTGAGTGTAATCTCAGAGCTTGACTGCAGCTCCTGAATGACTTTTCTTTGTGCTATTATACTTTATTCAGGCTTTGCCAAAAAGTCTTTCCTAGAAGCATGTTTGTATTGAGAATTGCAACCAACATACATGGGCCCTAAATCACCTCTTCCATAAGTTAAACTCTTTCAGAACTATGCGCACAGATACTTTTTAAGCAATTCTTTAGAAAGTTCTTACCCGCTTCTGATAAATTCATAGGCCTGTGTTTTAAAATCTTTAGGATCAGGTGATGCCACACATGTGTCCACAAACACCAGAAGATTTGTGTCAGAGTTGTGAAGAGCAGCTTCAAGGTACAAGTTCTGATTCAGGTCAATGTAGTATGGAAAGTCACGCACTGGCCACCGGAAAGATGAGGAATTGTAGAATGTCAAGTTCATGTCAAATCTGCCATACTGGGTTTCATTGACATTCATGACATCGTTGGCAATGTACATCACTTGCATCCAGGTGTTCTGGAGCATTTTGCAGCTCATGTGGAAGTGAAGGTCCTTTTTCCTCTTGATGATGGAACCAGAAGCAGGCACTTTTATTACGTTGGAGTAGGTGATCGTTTCATTGTTGCCCTATTTGACACATCAGAAAAGTACAAAATTATCACGTGTAGTCATGTTCAGTGTGTGCTCTGGAATTCTGAATGTGTTAGGTCCTATTAGTCAGAAAGAACACGTCACACTCAAAAAAACCCCAAACTTCCTGGATGGGATTGTTCACTTAACTCTCTCCTATGCTTTGTTCTCTAGAACATCATTCTGAAACACATACAAGGATTACCTAAACCCTGGGAAGGATAGGTAGGAATGTTTAATAAACCTTACCCTCAAGAAACACACACTTCTATTCTGTGTTTTGAATACCTGTGGGCTACGACACTCTCTGCAATTCATGACAATTGTCTAAATGTCTGTTAAATTTCCACACCCAGACCTGGAGAGGTCTCCAAAATATATCGACACCAACCTCTCTGCGTGTTCCACAGCCGTTGTATGGGATGTTGAATATGACCCCAGATGATGTAATTGTTGGTCTACAGTAAGAGTCAGACAAGGTGATGTTCCACACCGAGTAGCCCTGTGACTGGAGGTAGCGTCTGTCTATGGCTGCACGCATGTAGGTCGACAAGCACACAAGGGCTAGGGAAGAAAATATGAATCATTAGTGATTTCAGATACTTGACAGTGCTTGCATGTTACAACTTCAACAAATGCAAGAGCTGCTACCATTTAGGAGAGAGAATTCTTAAGCCAAAACACTTTTACACCTTAGTCTTAGATATGAATAAACAATAGTCTCTGACAAACTTCAGACGACCCTCAATTACTCTTCTAACAAAAACATGTAGCTTACAACAGGCTTTTGCTGAGACCTTGACCCTGTATCACCATGCACACAAAAATGCTAAGAAAGGAGAGTTTTTCATGAACAAGAATCCAAAAGCTACTGCGGAAGGTGTGCACATTGGCTTGCAGAAGCACTACTTGGGTGGGAGTGGATCCTGAAACCATCTCTATGGTGGTTCACTGAGTCCATGACATGAAAAGCAACCATTGCAGGAAGAGTTTGGCCTTTGGTAGAGAGAGATGTCTGCTGGCAAGGACCTGCTGGCAACACACAACCTCTTGAAAGGCAGGTACAAAGAAAACAGAGCCAAATGTGGTGGCCATTGTTTGTGCCTGAGGTGAATGTGAGTGCACATGAGATAAACTTTCCTACTGTGACTGAAGGACAGTGCTGGAACAGGTCACCCAGAGAAGCTTCTTTGAATACTTCATCCTTTGAATGTTTTTGGAGACTCAGTTTGACAAATTCATAATGGACCTGACCTGGCATTGGCAACAGCTCTGCTTTGAATAGTTGGACTAGGAAGCCTCCAAATGTCCTTTCTAACCAATATTTCTATGATTCTATGAAAATCTGTCCACAAAGGTAAAAAAAAAAATATATGAATAATGATGTGATAAGAAGAAAAATTAATTCAGACTGGCCATTGTAGCAAACATTTAAAGGCAATTATTTTGATACTTGAAAATTTTTCTAAAATGGAAAAATAATTATTGTCTGAAAGTGATCGGTCAATAACCAGTTACGAAATTCAAGTAGGAATGTCATCGATGTGGGATTTCTTCAAAAACATTAATAAATACTTACTTAGCAAATAAATTCAGGATATAAAAGCTTCTGGGCAAAGAAAACATTACAAACAGAATGGAAACTTACTGGTGGTCTGGTCTGCTGGGAAGGACTGATAGTCAGCATGAAAGCCTCTACTGGAATATCTGGAGTCACTGACAAATCTGACAGTCATAAAGTTTGAGGTTGATGTGTACGTGAGATCAGAACCAGAACAAATTCTTCCAAGCAGAGGAGAAGTATTGGGTGGCCCATCATAGATCTCAATATAGTCATTCTGGCACCTGCCTTGCAACCTGAGGAAGAAACATGAATATGTAATAAAATGTATGTAGTAAACTTTAAGAGCTGAATGAACAATAAACTAAGACATTGCACTCACACAATTCCCATGTAATATTTATAATTCACTTATAAACATGGGAAATGTGCTTGGGAACTGTGGTTGCAGTTGAGTTTTGGGACCCATTTCTTCATAGAATCATAGAATGGGTTGGAAGGGACCCCAAAGATCACCTTGTTCCAACCCCCCGGCCATGGCAGGGACACCTCCCACTAGATCGGGACACCTCCCACTAGATCAGGCCACCCAGGACCTCATCCAACCTGGTCTTGAACACCTCCAGGGCTGGAGCATCCACAACCTCCCTGGGCAGCTTGTTACAGTGTCTCACCACTCTCTGAGTAACGAATTTCTTGCCCAAGCAGGAATTGGTTTACTTACTGAATACTTCCAAAAGTTAGCATAATGCGGAAATTATTTGTTACTTGTATTTGCCACAAACAATCTGCATTATCTGGATAATTTGAAGGATAAAAAGGACTCTGAAGTGATCCGGAGGAATTAAAAAGTAAGGCACCACAAATATATTTTGTAACTGAAAAACAAACAAATAAAAAAGAAAATAAGATAGAGATGTGATCCATTTGGATGATTTACTTCTGATCAAATGAAAATATAATTTAGGTATCCCAAGCATAGCAATAGGAGGTTAAATCTTCAGAGACGCTGAATCGTTATGCTCTTATCACTCAGGCTACAAGTGTGATGAGCTCTTCAGAGAACTCTGACTGCCCCTTGCTAGTTTGCATTTGGTAGGCTTCAGGGAAACATGTCCACAAGAGAAACCGAGAGGTGCTGGCCCATGGAACAAGGTAAAGAAGATTTCCCACAAAATCAACACAGTCTGAAATCCATAACCAGCAATGGATGAGACAGACACAGGGAGCAACAATGTAGGATTTCAACAGTTAGTACCAATAATGAATTTTCCAAAAGGATTACAGTACACTAATGAGACAACTCCAGCGTATAAACCAGCAACTACTAGATCTCAAAAATAATGTATCAGAGGGACAAAAAAAGCAGACAAACCTGGAGTAGTTGGTGATGGAGAGGAAGCAGTGGTTGCGGTTGTTCCTTCTGTAGGAGAGGAAGAGAAAGAAGACAATGAGGATCAAGTGGATGAAGGAGTATGGCCAGATTATTTCCAGCAGTGCAGAAGACAGGGTCACCCTGTCACAAGGGCAATGGAGAGCTTGAGGGTTTCTACAGGGTGGTTTTTTTCTCCAACACATACCTAATTGCAGCCACCAAGGGCCACTTCTTGAAAGTGT
>VYZX01019530.1:43655-100984 GCA_013401335.1 Brachypteracias leptosomus | reverse complement strand
TGGAGCATCTCCCTTATGAGGAAAGGCTGAGGGAGCTGGGTCTCTTTAGCTTGCAGAAGAGGAGACTAAGGGGAGACCTCATTAATGTTTATAAATATATAAAGGGGGAGTGTCACGAAGATGGAGCCAGGCTCTTCTCGGTGACAAACAATGATAAGACAAGAGGTAACGGGTACAAACTGGAACACAGGAGATTCCACTTAAATATGAGAAGAAACTTCTTCTCAGTGAGGGTAACAGGACATTGGAATGGGCTGCCCAGGGAGGTTGTGGAGTCTCCTTCCCTGGAGACGTTCAAAACCCGTCTGGACATGTTCCTGTGTAACCTCATCTAGGTGATCCTGCTCCGGCAGGGGGATTGGACTAGATGATCTTTTGAGGTCCCTTCCAATCCCTGACATTCTGTGATTCTGTGATTCTGTGATACTAGAGAAATTTCCTCAAAGGCTATAAGCAGCATCCACTGAAATTGTTTTTCGAAACTTGACCTTTCCAGAGGAACAAAGTCACTGTTACGTTCTAGATGTGGCAGAGATTTGGGGTACTTTTGCTACATGCCTCCTTCTTCTGTCCAATTTATGTCTATAATAAATTCCTGTTCAAACCTTTCTCTGGTGACTTACACCTGGTTGGAATTTGGCACGCGCTAACAACTTCTTTTCTAATCAGGCAGTGAAATGTGTAGCTCTCTGGAGAACTGAATAAAGAATCCTGCATGTACAGCCTGGCAATAGGGTTGTAATAACTCCCTCCCAGATCCAGCAGCCTGGCACTAAATGAAAGGTGCACTGTCTCCCTCAGAGAGAGTAGTAGTACCTGGGGCATTGCTACAAATCAAAGTACAAGATGAAGCAGTCGTTTATACAAAATTTGTGCATTTACAAAGGTATCTCAGTTATATTAACTAAATTAACAAGTTTTCCTGTAATCAGCTGAGGAAAGTGAGGCACTCCTGCTTGGATTCTGCTTTCAGAAGAGTACAAAAAGGAGTAATGTCATTCTACTTATCTTTTTGGCACCAGGAAAGCAGTGATACAAAAGCAGAGCCCAATGAATCAGTAGTGATCCTAGCAGGCATTCAGTCTATTGATTTAAAATGGGCTTAAAATATCTTTTTTAAAGGGCCTTCTGGATCATTTATTAAGCATTGCCAAACTGGAGATGCCTGCCTGTGGTATTACTTGTAGTAGTCTTGAAGTCTAGTGCCAGGCATTTCAAGTCTAACAATTAAATAATGTAATGTGATCTGAAATGTATCACTGAATTTATATAGGATGCCAAATGATTTGTGATCTTCAGCATTGTAACATTACTGCACTACAATTGGCTTGGTACAGGATAGCACTTTCCATACATGTAGCTGAAAGTCACAGATCCAAAATGCCGACCTCAATCAGAATATTAATTACAAAATCAGTCTGAAGTTTTACAGGGTACACTTACTGATTCTCTGACTTTGCAGAAACAACCACTTAGTAAAATGGGAGTAGTTTCCTTTTTGACTTTCAATTTTCAGTTAACATATAGGCAGAAAGATTTTTGTATACTTGCCTGTGCTTATCAAATAGGTCTGAATTGCCTTAAATTTCCACAGAGGCATTTGCATTTGTTATTGGCTTGGACTGGAAGTCAGAACTCCACATAAATATCCTAACCCCTGGAAAGATTAGAAATATTCAGTTAAACTTTCTGAACTAAGCAAAGTTTCGCTACTGCACATTGATCTTTGTCTACTATTATTTTGGGGAATAATCAAAACCTGTAAGAAAGGCAATAGTGTAAGAGAATGAAGTCAGTCTCATTCATGCGTGATCTTACAACCTACATAAAGTATGAAAGATCCCAGGAAATCTGCAGTGAAAGCATAGAGTAACAAGGAATTTGTGGCTTAGATGCTTTGACATATAGGAAGATGTTGTTTGCCTGACTTCAAGAATGAGGTTTCTGACTAGTTTTGAGATAATGAAAAAAAAATAAAATATATATACCTTAATCATACCAGAAATAAGGTTAGATATCTGAAGGGTCATTTGGAATCCCAGTAGTTCTTAGCTTCATCTGGTGGTCTCCAGTGCATAAGCAATCAATGGAAGTCTCAAAAATACATAAGAATATAAAATCTCTGCTGGGAAGAGGTGGGAGCTATCACTTATAGCTCATAAAGAAGTCAGGAGGGATAGATCAAGGTATTGGCCTGATTTTTAATTGCTTTTCCTTTCAGACTTGTCAGTAGTGGCATCATCTGAATGATGATGAGTAAGATTGTTTTATCCTAGTTCTATCAGCTATACACAACTCTACGACCTCAGTGCAGCCTACCTTTCATTTTCCTTATCATGGTGTTACCTAGAATCTTTCTTGGATCATGACTCCATCTTTGTGACTGATTTCCTTGGAATTTAATACTTGTTAATTTCTAGATATGACATGGATACTTAATAACAACATAAATACGTGCTGGCACTATATAGTTCAGCCTCTCATCTTTCACGTCAGGAATAATATGTTACAATGAGTCTGCAGATTCCATAAAAAAGTGTAACTTAAATTCCATACATTATAAAATTCATTTATGTTCTCCAAATGCATTTAGGATGATTTAAATATTAACCACTTTAGGATCTCAAAGTACGCAGAGTTTCAACTTTGAATTCTGAGATCAATAAAATTAATGATGATTGGTGCCGCTATAATGCAGAAGCTTTTGAGACATAATGTTCATTAAAAAAGGAAATTTACCAAAGGAAGTTTATTAAAATTGTCATATCTTACTAACACAATTCACTTATCAGCTTTTCTCCAAGCTTGAAATTTTCTAGAACAAACAAATATGTCAGCAAGATCGATTTCATTTTGGCCATTTAAAATGGCATGATTAAAAACCAGGCTCAAAGGGAAATAATTTGCCTATCATTAGAGTGTCCCCTAGGCAAGAATCTGTCTTATATCAACATAAAGTATGATGCTAAATCGTTGGATTTCAGTTCACAGGGGAAGGTATTCCTCACTCCAGTGATGGGCCCTGAGACAAATGCAAGTTTAGTACGTCTTTCATTTTTAATTCTCCCTAGCAAGAATGTGAAACAGATAAAATAAAACTCTATTATGACTGGTAGAGTAGGATCTTCATTTTAAATGACCTCTTAATACATTAACTGGAGGAGAAACAAGATAACTCGATGACTTCATGTAGAAGTACTTGTTTCTGTTCAAAGCTTGTCTAATAGCAGCTCATTCTCATGTCACTGTTGTTCCTGGAATGACACGTAGGTCACTGCTATCTGCTACAAGTTAAAAAATGCTTACTCTCTGAGGACAGCTTTAGACTGCATGGGGTTTACATTTGTTTGTTGTTTTGTGGGGTTTTATAAATCTGCATTCAGGCATCATTGTATAATTTTCTTTATTACCAGTTTCTTCACATTCTGACTATGTTTAAATGCCTGCCCCTGTATCCTCTGCAATGCAGACAGCTGCTGTAGATTGTATTGATTTCAACTGATGCTGGTAGATTCATTTGCCTTAGTACCTACTATAAATTACAGAAATGTCATCCACAGCCTGTAAAATATTTGGTATAACATTTCTACGTACATAAATACAGGAAGAACAACTTTTAATATCAGAAAACATACTTTGCTTCTTCTTTATTGTATTGATTGCACTTGTCTCAGTTTTCATCATCCATCTTATTCAGTTTTACATGAAAAAATTTCTTAATATAAGCCACACCTAGTCATGAAAGAGTCTGCATTTTAATAGGTTTGAGTTTTTTAAAGTGTTACCACCTTCAGTCTTTTGGGGTGATCGGCCTAGTTTTAGCAATTTTCTTGGGGGTCTGCTAAACCAGGTCATATCTTCTATTAGTGAAACCACTGATAGCAGCTATAGTAAACTATCTTTTAAAAACACAGTGAAATTCATTTACAAGGCAGAGGTATTATATACACCTGTGCTGGACACTTGTCTTACCTTGAATTAAACTTAAAAAGAACAGTTTCATTTACTCATAGTATTCATTTTAGATGCTGTTTATCCTTGAAGAAATGAGCAACGTGGGAAACGTGCTATCCCTCAATATGTGAGACCGAATCAGACCCATCAGCCTGATTTTATAATTCTTTCCGTAAGAGCAGACACATACATTTTAATTTTCTTTTCCAGTAGACCATGCAGAATGCATTATTTTTCTTCAGATATATCTAACTCTTCAGTGACCGCAAAAATCTCTGCTACACTCAATGTAAGTAGCACCTGACTCATGTCAGATGTATGGGGCAGAACACACGTTTCGAAATCCACTTTAAGCAGCTGGATAAACCTATTCTCCCTAGCTGTTTAGCTTTTTGCTTTTTTTTTTAGGTTTAAGTGCTAAAAAAGTACCTTTGTGCATGTCAAGCCACCCTACTGTGAGTAAGTGGCTATCAGCTCAGGCCCAAGGTCCCAGAATGAACAAATGTCTCCCTGAGGTGTTTCTGGGATTAGATCTGCAAGGTTTCTCAGACCATATCTGATGCTGACAGAAGCAGACACTCTGCAGGACACATTTGTGACAGCACTATTCACCTTTTACCCTGACATTTCTGTGTAAAGTGGGATGAATTCAGAAATCTCCACCTCCTAACCATAATGGGTAGTTATTCTTGAAGGTAGAATGAGGATGGAAGAATTATATCCTAACCATCCCCACTGAAATGATATCGTCACGAGAAATTAGCTCGAATTTCTTTAGACCTCAGTGCCAATAACATTAAGCAAAATTGTAATTAGGGGATTCGCTTGGGAGCAGACAGTTGTGTCCTGGTCCACTTCCAGAAAACTATTTGTGCATTTTCTTAGAAAATACAAAATAAATTCTAAGAACAGGACCTAGACTCCAAACCATTGATAGGTCCCTTTCAGCTGAGTGCCCACTGGTCACATTATTTTAGAAAAAAAATTCCTTTCTGACCCATTGAGCTCTGTGATGGACATGTCTTCCTACTTGTAGAAACAGCCTTCTCAAAGCTGGGAAAATCCTCACTGTTAAGGTACTTTCAAGTGAGATAAGAAAAGTTGGTTTAAATGTAAGGCAAAGCAACAAATTGCAATGTTCTTATTATCTTAGTTCTGTGTTTATGTAAGTGTATATATGCAAAGGTATGTGGCACAGATTTCATAGTATCATAGAATCATAGAATAATTTGGGCTGGAAGAGACCTTAAAGATCATCTAGTTTCAACCCCCCTGCTATGGGCAGGGACACCTCCCACTAGACCAGGTTGTTAAGGCCCCATCCAACCTGGCCTTGAACACCTCCAGGGATGAAGCATCCACAACCCTTCTGGGCAACCTGTTCCAGTGTCTCACCACCCATAGAGTGAAGAGGAAAGTATGAGTTGGTCTCTGGGATCCTGTCAACATATCACATCAGTGGTTCCAAGCTGTACCTTACCTCCTTCAGCTCTGCTGACTACCTTCTTGTAGATAAAATATTTCTTGCACAGTTGCTTTCAGAAAGACATTGTGAGCCCCTCTTTCCAGGCTGTGCTGCAAATAGGACAAAGCTGCTCTGTAACTCCATGTAAGATGTCTGAGAACAAAAAAGAGGACCAAGGCCTAAGAGGTGTCCTTGTTGTCAGCTTTTTCTCACTAACTCTAGATGGTTTTGCTCAGCATTATAACTGTTTTGGGTCTGGTCTGATCTAGCATTTGATAGGAAATTAGAAATAGAATTTTTCTGAAAGATCAAATAACTCCCTTTTGGTGAGAGTTTTAACATTTGACCAGAGCCTTTGCAAGTTCAAACAACAGTTTTGACAAAAGAATGTGATAGTTCTCTGTAACTTCAAAGTTGTAAAAGCTTTTACCTACCTGCCTTGAATTTCTTCCATTGTGATTTACAGAGGGAGAATGGATTCAGCAGCACCCACTGTCACTATGGCACAGTGAGATTTCAGGAATTTAAGCAGCTCCTGGCAGTTGACTAGTTTGTCTAGCATTTCCACAACACTTACAGAAAAAAGAGTAAGTCTGAATACGCTGATTTGTGAGCTTCAGGTCAGCCAGACTTACAGAATTGCATCATGTTTTCCTTAGGACAATCACCGAAGATATCAGAAAGTTCTGAATCTTAGATGCTGTTCGATCTGAATGAAAACTAACACAAAATCACTTTTTAGGTGCAAGACACAGCTCTGCTCAGTGAGATTGATCAAAATAAAAAAAAATTTTCCTCCCGTTCTTTTTATCTTTCTTATCTTTGTTTTCAATTTGGCATGAAAAAGCTTTGTGCAGTCCTAGGAAAGTCTCCTTGCTGTCACCTTGAAGCCTGATCATGTGCCTGCTCCTCTAAGGAATCTCCCAGCTTCTCCTCCTGCAGCAGATTTGTTCCTGGTGTGGTCTCTGCCTCTTCCTCTCTAAGCTCCAGAAGTTTCTCTCTTACATGTACGCTTAGTATCTCCCCAGGAAAGAAGTACAAGTATGGAGAGGCCTGACAGATAGATTACATCACTCTCCCTAAGACTCGCCAGGGTAAGCAGTATGTGCTGACAATGGTGGAGGCAAGCACTGGATGGTTGGAAACATATCCTGTGCCCCATGCCACTGCCCGTAACACCATCCTGGGACTTGAGAGGCAAGTCCTGTGGCGGCACGGTACCCCTGAGAGGATTGAATCAGACAATGGGACCCATTTCAAAAATAACCTGATAGGCAACTGGGCCAGAGAACATGGTATTGAGTGGATATATCATATCCCCTACTATGCACCAGCCTCTGGAAAAATTGAGCGCTATAATGGCTTGCTGAAGACCACCTTGAAGGCGATGGGTGGTGGGACCTTTAAGAACTGGGATCAACATTTGGCACAGGCCACTTGGTTGGTAAATAGCAGAGGATCTGCCAACCGAGCTGGTCCTGCTCAATCAGAGCTGTTGCATGTAGTGGAAGGAGATGGGGTCCCTGTTGTTTGTGAAAGGAATCTGTTGGGGAAAACCGTGTGGGTCTCTCCTGCTTCGGGTAGAGGCAAACCCATTCGTGGGGTTGTCTCTGCTCAAGGCCCAGGACATACTTGGTGGGTGATGCAGGAAGATGGTGAGATCCAGTGTGTGCCACAGAGGAATTTAACTCTGGCGGAAAGAATTTAATTTCGGACTGTATAGTATAAGATCCAGCATAAAAGTGATAAGTTGTTAAAAGTTTCTTTTCTAGAAACCAGCATGCCGTCCAGAAGTTTCAGGATGAACCTGCAGCTCACGAGAACAAACCCTGATGAACTCTGTACCATCTCTCCTGTAAAGAGAAAGAACTGTTCCTGATTCCTTCCCATTCCTGTCCTGCTGGAACACGACCTGCAGTGTCCTGCCCTGAGAGCCTGCCGGGATGGATGATGACCTGCAACCTGGACTCTAGGGACTACTGTATAGTGACTGTTTGCAACTTAATGAGTGTGGCGAGAAAGTGGTATGGAATAAGGGGTGGAATGTTGTGGTTTAAGGTTTGGGGAAGGGGAGGGACAGGTGGAGCGGCTATTCCACTCCCCTTCCTGCCACACTCTATAAAAGGACACAGGAAGTTCCGCTCGCCCCCTCCTCGCTGGGATTGCTGCTGGCTCCGGACGGCTCTGTGGCTGCTACAACTCCACGTGGCTCGGGAGAAATCCAGTGGCATCCGAGGATCGGTGTTGTATATATTTGTATATATACCTTCCCTTGTTACTTCTGTATATTTTCCTTCCTCTGATATCCCTTTTGTTGCTCCCTGTTAAAAGTTGTGATCTTAATTTTCCAACTTTGTGTGAGGCCTTTCTTCCTCCCCTGGGAGGGAAGAGGGGAGGGGGAAGAGGAGTGAAACTAATTCTGCTTTGTGGGGGTTGCCCTGAGCCCTAAACGGAGACACTAGGGAGCTCCTCCTGAGGGCAAAAGCCAGAGAAAGGTAAATTAGGGTCTCCCTGATGCCCAGACACTTCCATGATGCCAGACCAGGTCATAAATTATACCTAAGATAAAATGCCAATAAAAAGTAAAATACTATCCATTGCTCTTGGGCTGCAATGGTGATGATACACCAGCTTGAGTTAGCAGCATAAATTCAATCTGTAATTGTCCCCTAAGGTTAAACTTGAACTTTTAAGAGAAGCCTAGGGCCAGCTGGCTGTTTATAATAAATAACAATTCACTATTATTTTAAGCCTGAGTTGAGTCCATTCCTTGTTAAACAATGCTGACATGCCCTCTATGTTCAGAGGTTTTAAATTTTGGCTGAAATGTTGTCAGCACACTTCTATTCCTTAATGCCCATTCATTAATTCCTTAACGCTGAAGTGCTACTCCTTTAAAAGTAAAGGTTTTGCTGCAGTGTCTTGGCCAAACATCAATTTGGAGCTTGGAAAATTTTGCCTAACTTAACTAGAGATTCTGCATTGATAGGATGTGATCACTTGCTGTCTCAAACTGCCGTGTGGTGCTCTTTGCTGCAGTTCACAGCTGCCTCTCTTCAGGCAATTCGCAACATCAGTGTAAATTCACAGCACTGTTGGGAGGATGTGTCTGTGTGTCTGTGTGTCTGCAGTACATACAACATCTAAAAGGTTCTCTTGGAGTAAGAAAGATCTGACAGAGCTATGCAGTTCCCCTTAAAATTAGTTTTACAAAAGTAGAAGAAAAAAACTTGGTTTAGAACATACAGAAAGTTCCAAAGAAAGATATTCAGTCTTCACACAATTACCTTTTGGCTGACCTTTGCTACACTTTAGTGAATGAATATTAATGAATTTCCAGTACAAAAGTAATTTAATGAGAAAAACTTACTTAACACAGTATTTTGGCCAGTTTAAAGCTGCTTCCTATTTGCCTAATAAACCTACATGCTAAATTTTAGAGTAAAATAACAAATGTAAATTTAATTTTAACATATTATAGTGAGATTTTTGTTACAGATTGTGCTAAATTGGGAGCTTCAAGTTGAAATATGTCTCTTTTAAGAGAAATTCAAAGTATTGTAAATCACAGTTAAACTTTGGTTTACAAATATTGTTTCCTGTGATCTTCATAGTTTCTAATATTAGTTTCATTTTCTCACTCATAAAACCAAAATTATAGTACCCCAAAATAATTTCCCCCCCAAGGTATTATTATTAGATGATTTAATATCACTGTTATTCAAATAGGAATAATCATTAATAATTTCTGTCATGTTTTCATTACATATTCTTTATGTTTTAATTACAAGAAAAACTAGAAGATTACAGTTTAATCCCAGCAAGATTACAGTTTAATCCCAGTTTATGTTGGTTTCACTCTGTTACAAAATCAGTGGCAGTGAAGAGCACTCTAGGAGAAAATACCAGTTTTTCTGATTACACATCAGGCCTGATCCAAAGTACACAGACTAAATTATTGATGTCTTACTGACTTCAAGAGGGTTTGAATCAGACCCCTTGAGAAGCCAATCAATAGCATCAATCACAGTTCAGAATGAATAGCCAAATCAGTTGCTGAATCAAGAAACAGTGTTTAAAAAATGTTTAGATGGTTTCAGAAGAGTTGAACAATGCCAAGGAATTTGATTGATTAACATTTTGATGAGTCATGTTCCTGTGTTGACAAAACCATTCTGATTGGTTTATGTTGTTCAATTTACAAAAAAAACCCCTTCAAAATTAGAAGAAAATTTACCTATACCACAAGGAGAAAGTGTATGATTTTAAAGCCTTTTTACTAGAAATGTGTTGAAATTGCTGTGTATTTAAAAACAGCAGAAACATTGTAATTGCAGAATGGTGAGTCTGCTGAGAAAATAATGATTTAAATTGACTGTACTGATAACATCCTTTTTCATGGCATTTCTTTGTACATCCTCATCTCCTCAGAACAATTTCAGGTTCTCAACCTTCATATTGCTCTGCAGGAACAAAACCAAATTTATTCTCATCAAGTAGATTGTATTAAAGTATTATAACTGAGAAGAAAGGCTTTTGAATCTACTGTAAAAAAACATATAAGGCATCCATGAATCTATATGAAATGGAAAAAAAAAAGAGATACTTTCATCTTAAATTCAAGAACAATTTGTTACAGCTGACAAGTGCTACATCTCAAGTGAAACTTAGTTTTGGTAAAACAAACTGCTGGATTATACCAATTACCTTTGCCTGGTAAGTACCGTTATTTTCTTATTATAAATATGTGGGTTCATGTGGCTGACTTCTGTGAAATTGCAGATCTATGAACAGATTAAAAATTCCAGAATATTCCTCTGTTTTACTGGTTTTCAGTGTTATGAAAAAATTATTCCAAGCAGCATAAGCAGCATTCCCATCTGTCCCCACTCAGGAAGCACAGCCTGCCACTTAGCACAAACACAATGCTTCACTGCTTTCTTTGTACAGACAGCACACTCACCAAAAAATACATATTTTTCAGAAATTTGTGCAAATATGTTGAGTTTTACTCTTCAGGAAGCACTAATAAGGGCCAGTCTTTTGAAATCTTATTTACTTGGTATTTATTTTGCCCCCCTTCCTTTTTCTAGATTTCCAGATCTACGTTTTACAATCTTATCATCTCATTATTCATAATTTGTATACACTGTAATTATTCATGGCAGCAATCCTGTAGCTGATATGAGGAGCCAGATAATAACACAGGGAATTCAGCGACTTGGGAAAACACGTTAAAGTGTATCTTCTGAAAGTGCACCTTGGTGTGGGTTCCTGAGATAATGTTAAGTAAGGTTTATCAGTAAAAAGTAAGGTTTCAAATCATATTTGCTTATGTTTCTTCCCAAGGAAGGAAGATCATCATTCAGAACAGGGCCTTGGAAGGTGCCCAATGCTGCCAGTGCAGGTTCAGGAACATTGTCTGTCTCAGCCACTTCAATGAGAGAGACTGAGGTCATCAGTATAGATAAGCCATTGTCAATGATTTGAGGATCATTAAATGGACATCTTGACTTCCTGTCTTCACAGAAAAGAACATTTTCTGCTGAACTGTCTTAGATTCTACCTAGATAAATAATCAGGAAAATTAGCACCAGTACATGTTCTATATGACAATTAAATGAGAAAATAAATAGTTCATTCCCTTCACTTTCTAAGAAAGATAGAAAAGAATCCAGACCTCTGAAAGTGCTTATATAGACATGTCTGTTTAGCTAAGAAGTGCTGCAGAAACTACAGTTACTACCCCTACTAAATAGAGGAAATTACAGAGAAGGTTACTAGTGGTTGACAAAATTGGCAGTAGGGACCTTGACAATCAAATCAGTCTAATCCCAGTCTTCATAATGAAAAGAATGGTCTGAGGCATGATGTTCCATCTGATCATAAGCAAACTACCTTCAGCAGTTTCCACAAGACCAGTACAAATTCAGCACAACATTCAACTGTGGATACAAAAGCATTTGATACAGGCAAAGGAATAAAAAAGTAAAAAAATCTTGCAATAGAAGTGAAATGAAAAAATAACATCCTTGTAGACAAATATGATAATGTGAAGTAGGAAATACAAGGACTAGAGAAGTTGAAGCTGTTTTTTTAAATTAAATAGGAAGGCAATGTGAGGGTGAAAGCTTCTGATAGGCTCGGTTAGTGTGATTTCACAGAGAAATGTAATTCCAAATGCTGTGGTTTATCACCTGATATTGCTGGATAGAAACACGTTCATAAAGAGAACCTGTAGCCCTCTAGACACCTCAGCTCATGAGGGGGGCAGCATAAAGGAGAGCTGCATTTCTGCTTTGAAACACTCATCGACTAGAGAACCTCTCTTTCAACGGTAAGATTTTCCTGTCACTGGAAAGGAATAACAGTGCTTCGTAAAGGGGTTTGTTCAAAGAGACCTTTAGTCATCTTATTCTAACCATTTAGGTGGTGCTGGAAGAAACCTGTGGTTTGAGCAGTGAACGAGTATTGCCCATGCAAATGGGCCAGACTCAGATTTATCCCACAGCAGGGGTTGACAAGAGAAGCAGTTTGGGCAAATGACTGAAAAGCAACAAAGATCTTAGCATCACGTCAGTGTGCAGAAATAGAATGGCTCAGAAGAACATTCCCAGTTTAGTTATACCTAAGCATAAAAGCTGTCATTCATTTTTGTACTATTAGACTGAAATAGAGAAAGTTTTGGAGACTCTCTACTACATAACAATCTATTGCCAGCTTTTCCAAGAGTAATGTACCATTATGACACCATATGGCTTTTTTCTAAGCAGGTATAATTGGATTTGATTTCTCTGTGGAGTGGATTTCAGTGAAACCAAGAATGAGTACTTAGTTCCATGTACTTCAACATTTACAATAGTCTAGGAACCAAAGTGATGAAACAGTCAGTTAGAAGTCAATTTGTCCTTCAAGAATCACAACTCATTACTAATGTTCTCAGAGACTAATCTTCATTCAAGAACTGATACTAACCTGACATTGGGATGAAGAACAGATTATCTTGGTACATGTATAGCTCCTATTTCAAGAGCCACTGCACTCGGCAGAGTTCACATCTTGGTGATATAGGAATACAAAAACTTCTTTATGTACAAACAAAAGCATTTGGAATTATGTTCAACAAGGCCACATGGAGATAACAACAGTACTTACTACAGCATGCATTTAAGCATGATATCAGTATCTCAGAACAGAGTATATGACCACTGCAGTGACTGTAATGCATTCTAGTATGAGCTGTTCCAATTTCTTCTTCTGAAGCTCTTCCATCTTGTACAAATACTTAAATATTCATGAGGGAGGAGATGAGAATGATGTAACAGGTTAAATGCTCATGCACTTACTGAGAAGGTGGAACAAGCAGCTGTCAGTTCCTGTTAAAATAATTACCAAAAGTAGAACGTCTGCAGTTGAATGACTTACTCAGTCACACAGTACGACACCTAGAACATGCATCAGGCAAGCAGAAGTTGAAGAAGTGCTGTTTCTTGAGGGAGAATTTGAACTTAAGCCTCCCATGCATTGTATAAGTGTCCTGACTACCCACTGAGGGCAATGATCCTGACCAGTGTTGTAACTGGTGCTTAAAATCTAGTGCTGTATTTCTATTGTTTACCTTTGTTAGAAGTATCTACACCGGAAACAACATGTTATGCTTGATGTTGAACTAAATGTTTCCTTGATTCAGAATGAAGATTTTTCAGCCTTTCATTACTGTGAGAAAAACTTTAAAAAACCCCAACAACTCCAATTCAGGCATTACTTTTCCATCTTAGGCTCAGTCACTGAACAAAACACTACTGCACAGTCTTAAGAGAGATCACCCTTCTTATAGGGGGCCAGCATGACATAAATTGTCAGCAGCTCACAGGAGCACAGTATGAACTGCAACAGTATAGAGTGGAATGAACATGGCAACAAGAGAACCAGCATCTTTCCATGGCTACAAATTCAGTAGCACAATAGCCTGGCAATGTCAACAGGTATGGCAGGGTCAGCTTGAAAAGCCTTTAGCAGCCCAACATCAGCAGCAGGAAGCACAGCAAGAATAGATAAATGAGCAAGAGACAGAGGAAAGTAGTTTGAACTTTTAAAAACCACAGTTTTCTCCAGAACAGTAATGCCAGGAGACAGAGTTGCAGAATGGGAACATGGGAATCAAGAGGGATATTTGTAAGGTCATCACCTCACTGAATTTCAGATGGCTCAGTGCCAATGCAACAATATCAATTGTTATCAAATTGGGAAGCCCAATATCACCTTCCTGAAACACAGGAAGTGAATTTGGTAGTCCGGAATAATTGATGATGATGATAGAAAATATCTGATCCCACAACTTTGGACTGTTAGTGTTTCTGACAGATCTCTAACCCGAGTAGTATCCAAAAGTGTCAATCTGATGTTGCAGAGATATTCCTGAGCTCTGGAAAAGACTGCCAAGGGCAAAGCTGTGAATGACTGGGTATGCAGATACTAGGTGCAAAGATTGACAGACTCCTACTACTACTGCTTGTGGTTGCCCAGGAAGGATCCCATATCTCCCTGTCTTACAGGCAAGTACCTCCAGGAATCCTCAAGGACCATACCTAGGAATCAGGCTGAATTAGAATTTTTTCCAATATTTTATTTGTCAGAGAAAAACAGTCTGAAGCAAAAAAAAACTCCACTACATTTGGCCCTAAGAAGATCCAGAGGGACCTGGATAGGCTGGAGATGTGGGCCCAGGTGAACCTTATGAGGTTCAACAAAGCCAAGTGCAGGGTTCTGCACCTGGGCTGGGGTAATCAGNACCAGATGACCTCTAGAGGTCCCTTTCAGCCTGAAACATTCTATGATTCTATGATTCTAAGATCTGGCAATAGCCAAATACCCGCCCCTTTGACCTAACAAAAAAAAAGGATATATAAAAAATAACTTTTTTTCTCTCTCTTTTTTGCCTCTCTCTTTCCTTGGAAACCTCAGAAAAATAGGAGCCTTAATAGGATAAGTGAAACTGCATGAAATATTGCTGTACTGTGGATTATTTTGTGCCATTAATGACATAGTTCATGCAGGTAAAGATTTGTTCTAGAAATACAATCCCATGTTCAATATTATTAGTTCAGTATTTCAGTAAATGTTAAGATTCCCATAATGAGTCCTAACATTGAACTATTTTTATTCCTTATAAAGTCTAATTTCATTAATTTATCTGGGAAATTCAGGAAATACATTATTCCTTTGTTATTGAATGTGAAAATATGTTCAGCAGTGTGCAGCTGGCAACTTGTTTGTACATATTCCTGGGGCAAAATGAAAAGTAGGTGGAGAACGAGTATAATGAAAGACTTGATACAAGCTTGGACTGATGATTTTTTTAATGGAAATTTTTTTAATAGAAGAGCACAAACATGTATTTTTAAAAGCTGGATGAACAAATAAGAATAGCTCTGGGCACATCTAATCTGCACGGCTAGCACTTACAGTATGCATTAAAGAATTCAAGCTGACATTGACCTTGGCAGCACTTACAAAGGAAGAATTTTCACAAGGATGAACACATCCTACGCTGTGTCTTCAGTTTCGTGAGCAGTCTTGTATTTTTTTTCTTGGTATTAACTGTAGTAATTTCTCATACCTCCATTCTTTTTACCCTATAATTATTTTTAAGCAATAACATACTAAATACATGGGATAAGAGTATTATAGCGTAGTATACAAGCATAATTCAAGCCTCCATCAACTTTTAAAAAAGATCCTCATCTGAAAATATGTCAAAACATTTTTTCTACAGCTTTCTCCCATCCTAAAAGCTTTTTTACGGATATATTCCTAATGACAGGGTTTCTAAAAAACAAATAAAATATACATATAAAATAGGAAGATACACAAAAATTGAGCATAGGACTATCCACAAATACTTATTTCATAGGGAGCAAAAGAAAAGTTATATTTTAATTTTCATGGCACGCTCCTTATGACACTGGCTCCAAAATCAATACCATGTTCAAATTCTCTTGACCATCACACTCCACAGGTTCCTGGAAACTGAAGATTTCTAACAGTACTGGTTTTTTATAACCATTCCCGCTAACCGTTCCACAGCTGGGCACTCAGAACTGCCTGTGTTAACACAGCCTTACAGAAATGTGGTCTGAGAGGCATGCGGAGACAATTCAGCACCTATCCATTGCCAAGGAACCTCTCCCACAGCAAAAATATTGGACAAGACCATTAGTTCACCACATCTGCACATTTATGGTGTACTTCTGAGGCACAAGCATGTAAGAGGTGAACTTTGGCAAGCCCAGGCAGATTAAGTTTTGCTGTAGCTTGGCAGGAAAGTCCCGGTCTAGCTGCTTTCCACTGTGCTGGCAGAAAATAAAATTCCAGGTTAAAAGCAACTATGGAGAGGGAAGAAAGGCAGAAAGAAGAATGAGTTGATACATAGGGTAAGGGGCATGAGGAGCTGGCTCCAATGGCACATAAAAAAAAAAATCTGCTCCAAAAAGGGTGAGAATGTATGAAATGGATGAGAAGAATAAAACTCAAGATCTGTCTTCAGTTTGACCTATAGGACATTACCTTTCCCATGGTCAGTCCCCTCCCTGCTACATACTTATAACCCAACCCTTCACTCATGCATCCATGAGTACCCTTCCAAATGAACAAAACTTTTTTAAAAAATTGTGAACAGATTCCTTTATCTATAGTGTAGAAGTAAATAAAAGATTGCTGTCTTTGAAAAGGTTAGATTGTTTTGGTCATTTTGTCTTCATTAAATGTCCTAGTAATAAGCAATAAACATATTAAAGGCACATTGACAGACTGCAAAAATGAATTGTGTGATCTTTGGGACAGGAATTAAATCTTTGTGGCAAGATCTTGCAGTAAACAGCGAGCTTGTGACCAGAGGTCCTGGATGCTGTTGGAATACAAACCTTAGGGTAACAGAATTTCAGTGCTGGAGAACACTTTAAACAGCTATTTCACTGTTAGCTACAAATAATAAATAAAAAAGATTTATCAACTCCTGCAGTCTGTTGAAAACACTGACTCTGGCACAAGCTTTCCCTAACTTTCCTCACTAATCAATGGAAAGAGACAGTTCTGTTCTAAAGGCAATTCAGGTCACCATAGAGCCTACCTTATTGTATCGACTGGGGTTGCCCAAGTAATTCCATCTGTTTCCCATCTCTCCACGGGTAACCACAACCTCTGTTCAAAATTGTGGAATATATAATTGCCAACATGTTGCACTAGAGACTCCAAAACATCATTGTTAATGAGAATACATTTTGATTGTACTTTAAAACATGGTAAGTTATACATGCACATACACACATACATATATATAAATGCTGATGCACTTATTTTTCACATTTCTTTGGTAAGCTTTGCATATTTTTGCATACTTAAGCTTTGACAGAAAGTATTTTAACAGAGAATTAGTCTAAGCATCTTTCATAGTGCATACACTGAACATAATTTGTATCGAATTTTCATTGTGACTCCTAGCTAAAAATATTTTGATAATTCAAGGGGCCTTGTGAGGGGAAGATGTTAAATAACAAAATGGAACTTTAGCCATCAACACAGTCTCTTCTGTTGCAGCATTAACTCAGATCAGGTACCAAACGGTAGCATCTGTTTTATAAGATGACTGTTTACTTTGGTTACCTTATCCAATCATGCTCAAGTAATTTCACTTATGAAATTAATCATAACTTGTAAATGTTAAATTGCTGCATTTCATACAGACAGCTGCCAGCCTTTCATCTATCACCCAGATCATCAATGGATAAATGTTGAAAACAGTGTCCTTATTTACGTTTTCACCTGAATCATACGTAGCAGAAATAATTTTGAAAAAAAACCCTTTTCATTTTCCCAGGTATTTTTAAAATGTATTTTGAGTTTACCTGACGCTGTCTTGAAATGCTCTACTTATGGCTCAGGAAGAACACAGCACAGAAAAGACACCACAGTGGCTTGGCTAGGGGACAATGGCTGGTATGTTCTTCAATGGTGTGTGTGAATAACAGGGTGGGATGTCCATGTTGGGAGCAGAGGGTTAAGATCAAAACTGAATGTGAATTGTAAGAGCAGAAGTTGAGCTCACCCTTAACCACATGAAGCTTCTTGGTAACATACATTCACACAATGCCCTGGCACCATCTTGCATGATGAAGAACCTTTTATTATACACAGTCATTCCAGCCTTTTCTCTGATGCCTTCCCTCAAATGTTTGTTACCTCTTCTTGTTTGGAAATCGTCTTCCAACAGTGGAAGGAGTAACGGGGCTTCATCAGCTGTTTCAATTCAATTGCCTGAAAGGGACAACAGCCACACTTCTACTATACAGGTGCTGTTATTAAGCTGAATTTTAATAATCTTGCATTTAGTCACTTATTAATAGCCCACATTTATCTAAAATACACTAAGAGCAGTGTTAGTTTTGCATCCAGTCATTGGAAAGACAGACAAAAAGATACATTCAATTAGCATTTACAAAAAAATCACATGTATTGGTACATGTAACAGAATTCAAGGCTTTCAGTAGGCTATAATTGAATTCTTTTGTATTAAATAAGCCATAGCTATACCTATTGTTCTAGCAGCTGATAAAAAGTGATTCAGAAATGATACTTAAGCTTTTCTGCATATTTATTAAAGTATAATGACACTTAGCATCTGCATTTCTGTTAGAGTCAGCATTACTAAGCTTAGCTAACTCAAAAAACATTACCAGATACTGTGTCTGCACTGAAAAAAATTGAAAATCTATACACATTGCTCTGATAAAACATGCAAAGACATATGGTGGGATCTTTGCTTGGCACATACCCGCATGGCTCCAAGAGTCAGTGGAACGATGCCAGTTCCTCTGGCTGATCCACACAGCTGAACGCTCACGTGCCTCTCCCCACTGTACCAAGGTACCCAGGCTCTTCCAGCTGAGGGTGGCTGGGAAGCTGAAGTTGGCAGAAGGCCAGCCCAGCGTTCCCAGTGCCAACCCTCCCAGCCCAGCGTTCCCAGTGCCAACCCTTCCCCTGTTATTTAAGATGAGGGCGTGTTGTTAGCAGCTATCTCCAGCTGAATGATCAGTGAAGCATAAAGTTTACATAATATCTCAGCTGGACTATTCTTGTTACTTGTCTGCATGGTCCAATTTTTGTTCTTTAGCTTGATTGGTTGCCTGTTGTTTTGTTGTTGTTGTTGTTGTTGCTGGGTATTTTTTAAATTTGAGAATACAATTTTGTATTATGTTTTCCAGGATATCTTGGAGCAT
Organism: Brachypteracias leptosomus; assembly: GCA_013401335.1. NCBI lineage: Eukaryota > Metazoa > Chordata > Aves > Coraciiformes > Brachypteraciidae > Brachypteracias > Brachypteracias leptosomus. The sequence continues at coordinate 82,291 of VYZX01019530.1, read as the reverse complement.
TCTTGCACAAACTTTGCACCATTAAACACAAGGAAGTTTGTCACTGAGTATAAGTTTGGTGAATTAAGACTTTGTCCCATCCTGAAAAAGTAGCCTGTTCACCTCTGTATGCTGCACACAAGAGCACTCTGGTATCTTCATTTAAAAGTATCAGATAAAGAAATATATTTAAAAACAGGTGAGTTCATTGATTTAAAAATAAACATATTTCTGAATTCTATAAACTGTATGTAATATAGGTAGCTGCCACCTAACTCTTGGATATTTTAAAGATATTTCCTATCTTCTATCAGGCTTGTTGTATCTTAACTTTTGGAACAAGAAAGTTCTTCAGTCTAAGTATGATCTGCTCTATAAACAATGATGAGGTAATTTAATTAAATCTTTCCTTGGGATTGATTCCTGCAGATTTTAGCGTAATCTGAAAGTCAGTTCACGTTGGGCAGCACTCAAGAAACTGTTTACCCAGCTGGGAGGACAAAACTCTGGGGAACATTCAGATACCTATAGACCTCCTTGCTTTGCACCAGCTACACAGAACAATAAAGAACACTTAGCTAAAGAATTTTGATCAGTTGCAACTTACTGGGATCCAGAGAAACTTAAGTTGATACTTCTTACAGAGCACTGAGAAACCAGCATCTCCTTACTGTCTACTCACAACTGATAAAATCTAAAGACCTCACACTTACAAGGGCTAAAATGAAGTAAGAGGAAGACAAAGTAGCAGCCCTCAGTTGCCACTTAAGGGTTGCTGTCAACCACAAGTCCACAAGCTCTTCCACACCCTCATCCAGGTCTGTAATGCCCAGTTATCCTCTCTGAGACAGAGATGCCTGCTGCTGGTGGTGAAGATGTTTCAGAGTCCAGTCCATCCTGTCTCTGTTCAGCTGCCTGACTGGACTCCTTAGGTTCATCTGCACATTCCCAAGGGAGCTGGCTAATGGCCCTGCCCTCCTAAGAGCTGCTTCTCAATCACTTCTGAATTTCTTTTCTAGTTGTCCATTTGCTTAGCCCTTTTAAACTTTTACAAAGACTAGGTCTGCTGATAAAGGAAAGGTAATTTCCTGTCCTGTGATGTCCAGAAATATGCTTTCCATTAGCATGGACAGTATTACACTTGCATCATCTATTTTTAATGGACAATTTAGTAAGTTTTACTGTTTAAAATTATTGTTAGACCAGGTGGATAGCACTTACCTTTTGGACAACCTATGGGCCACAGGTAAGTTTAGAAACTTTTGTTTGAAAACCAGCTGTTCCTAGAAACAAATGCTTATTTGACATTTTTACAATTTTATATGAGAATAACAGAAATTATAAAAACAAATTATAACAATTTTCTTAGCTTTTATTGTTACACTGATTCCTCTCAACATCGTGTAGGGAATGTCCTTTTCTTATTTAGATCCCTATATTGGGAGATATCTCTAATATCTGAGTATTAGGAAAAAGCTCTTTAGTATGAGGGTGATAGATCAGTGGAATGGGCTGCCCAGAGAGGTGGTGGAGGCCCCATCCCTGGAGTCATTCAAAGTCAGGCTTGATGGGGCTCTGAGCAACCTGACCTAGGTAGAGATGTCCCTGCTTGTATAGGGAGATTGGACCAGATGACCTCTAGAGGTCCCTTCCAGCCTAAAGCATTCTATGATTCCATGATTCATTCTGTGATTCTATAGGATAAGCGTACTGATATATGTACTATTATTTATAACATATTCTAAAGTTTGCTGCTAAATAAACTGTGTAATGACTTAATCTTTGCACTGTTGCTATAGATTCTATAGAATAATATATTTCTCAATTTATCCCATCAATTCAGCTTGCTTAGCTTTCCTTCTGTCAGCTGCAACCACCTATTATCCTCTGTACTGGGGTTTATCATCATTCCATCACTGTTCTGTAATGCTTGTTACACCGAAATTCTCATCCACTGCACAGTAAAATATGCTTGTTCTAAAGCATTCTGTGCAATTGCTGAGAGGCTTTAAAGCTTTCTTCCTGATACCTGTCACTGGATTACTTTTGTTCCAACACTTCAATGACTTTTCAGAGTTCATCCATGTTTGTTTCTTGCTGTGCTCTAATTCAGTTGAAAATGTCACTATTCCTTGTTAGATAACACAGATATCAGTATATTATGTTATTAACAGGTGTCCCTAATCAATATCTGCATGCTTCAGATCAGCCCAAGTTTCCCCATTTTTTTGAGATACAGGGTCCCCAGAATTTATGTACTGGTGTTTTGTCTCAATACTGTATGCAATGGAACACTCAGAAGACATTCTCTCTTATTATTTATACTTTTCATTTATATTTTTCCCCCTTCCCAACTCTGCACTGAATTTCAAGGGTTTTCTTTGTCTAACAAGAGAAGTGTGTGAAACTAAAAGCACATCAGAGGAAACAACCTCTGAAGCCTAAAACATAATCTTCCCATTTAGTAATCTGGTATATCTAATTTTAGCTTCCTGAAATTCTCTTCTACAACTTTCTAAACATTTATAACAAATCCCTTTAAAATGCCTGGTAACAAATCCCCTTAAAAATACTAATTGAGTTTTTAAAACCATATAAACAGAGAGAAGATTTTGAGAATATTTGAGTATGACAGAAATTTTCAACTGTATATTTTAATAGATGAAAAATACATGTCAGTTTTTATTAATATTACATAAACTTTAAAAGGGCCTCATCTTTCCATTAAAACTTCTACTAGCAAACATTCATTATAAATCCCTTTGCTATCAAATATTCACAGGAGCATTCCTAAATAAATCACTAGCAAATACTGCAATATTAATATCTAAAAAACCCATAAACCACAAAGATCAAACTATCAACAGAAAAACTTAACATGAAAACATCTCAACAGTTCTCAAGCAGAGCGATTCCATTTGAAGCCTGGTAAAAGAATCCAGGAAGTCATTTCAGATAAGGATGAAGCTGTTTGGGCCGAGCTTTTCTTGACAGCCCAATCCTGATGGGGCCCTTGCATGTTTTAAGAGGCTGTACTCTTATAACTTCTCGTGGCAGAAAGTATCCTGTATTTAAAAAAAAAAGAAACAAGAGGTGAAAGTAAACCCAGAACTCCATATGCTATACACCAGAACTACCTACTGTCAAGACCTGTAAATTAGATGAACATTAACTGCAGCTTTTCAGTGCTTTACAACAGCCTATCCCACCTCCATTTTGCTCAGCTGTAGAGTGTCCAATACACTCCTTTGGGTTGAAATTGAAACGCTAACAGCCGGGTCACAGGTAGATTCCTTCTAATGAGAAGGATCCTCAACCTAGCATCACATAACTCCCCTTACAGACGGGCAAAGGTCTATAGTTTGGTACAAATTACCCTTCCAGGACAGAGGGGACACGCTGAGAGGAGTACACCTCAATACTTACCACTAGTCTGAGGGGTTTAGGTGCACAAAACTAAATTACAGAGCCCGGCATCACTCTATCTGGTGATAATAATCATGAAGCCTTGTCTTGCACCACCCATTTTATGGAAATTAGGACAGGAAGATCTGGATTTTTTGTTCCATCATATATTAGGTAAGTTATACAACATCTAGCAATCTGTAGCACAATTCAGTCATCCTTTGGAAGCTGTTCTGTTTTGCATAAAATAATATACTCACTGGGGAAGAGTGGAAGACCATGACCTTGCAAACTAGAAATTAGGAAAACGAGTGATCTGGAAGAAGTAATAATCATACAAGAAGGTGTTAAGTTTCCCAAGATTTTTTCCAGTTTTCTTTTCCATTATTCTATAAAATGATGAAGTACTGAGCAATTAGTTAGAATATAAAATAGTGAGCCCATCAGAGCCTTAGGCACTTGGCTGGAATCCTACTGAAGGGAGAAAAAAAAATTCTCTAAGCATTTCACAAGAATTTTAAAGATGGGATGAGAAAAAACCCCAAAGCTCTGTACTTAAGTCAATGATGAAATAATAGTGCTGCTATGTCTTTTATAGGACTCACAAGAGTCAGCTGGAAGAGGAACTGCATGCACTAAAAGTCAGTCAAGTGTCATGGGTTTATATGTAACCAGTAAAGCATGGTGGTTAGTCATGCTGAATTTTAAAATTGCTGAAGTATAAATCTTCTTGTCCCACCTAGGTATCTCCAAAACAGCCACAGTTTCTGAGGCAACAGCTGCTTCATGTGACCAAACAGTGGGATGCAAAACACAGAACTCATTGATACCAGCAAATACAACACCTGTACCTCCTAATTTTCTAGCTATGGAAGCAATACACTGGATTAAGCCACAGAGTTTTGGCAACTAAATTAACAGGCTGGATTCCATAGCAGAAACTGAGTGATCATATCCAAGATACAGAACCAACCCAAATCATGTAAGAGGACATGTGACGGCTCAGAATCCTACTGAAAAATAGAGGGAGACAGTCACACATCTGCAAAACTTCTCATATTAACTCCTATCAGTACAATAAATATATTCCTCCTGACAAAACCAGATATAGTCCTTGCTTCAGAATAATCTCTAAGGTTTTAGAGTAAATGGAACAGTGTAAATGGAACAGAACTGTCACTGCCAACCATAGATTACACCACAGAAGTAACGCACCTCCTCAAGGACAGAAGATACTTAGCAGTACCCTCTTTGCCTCAACTGAGAATGATGATGAGGGAAACATTGCATTTTTTTCAGCTTCTTCTACTGGAATTGTATTAGGTGCCTGTTGATTCTGATAAAGCTCTGGAAATAAGGTATAGAATGGCTTGGAAAACTACTGTTGCCCTAGAAACCTGCACAGTTTCTCAGAAATCATGGGGAAAAAAAGAAGTCACTCATTGCTAAGGTTTCCTCCCCAACGTTTCTGGAAAAGCTCATATGGGAACTTTAAAAAGACAAGGAAGCAATATAAAGGGAATAGTTACTGCTAATGGAAAGGGAGAAATGTCTAGTTTTCTCTGCCCTTGCCCTCTGGCCCAAAATAACTGGGAAAGAAGAAAGGGAAGATAATCTAGATTCAGTCATCTTCTGATCTGCAGGAGCTCCAATGTTCCTTTTAGCAAGCTTCAATGTCATCTGAACAAACTTCCAAGAAGAAGATGTTAATATCAACCACATTGTGCTGTTATGCACAATACAGCATTCTGGAATTCAAATTTTCCCTAAGCATTAACCACATCTAGTACAAAAGTTAAAGAATCCACCTGCCACAAAAACCCAAACGCCTAACAGAGCAGTGATAAAAAGTAAAAAAGTAGAGCAGAATTCTCTGTAACATTTTGCCTTTGGTATGTGAAATATTATCAAAAGATGACATATCTTCAATAAAAAGACAGGTGAAAAGAACACGAGGTCATCTGTAAATGTTCAAGATTTTCAGTCTCATTATTTCACAGAATACCCTGAATGAAGGAAACAACTTTCTGAATTCTGAGAACAGCAAAGTTTGCATCAGTTTTAAGAGGTGCATCAGGGAATAAAAGTGAAAACATCTGTACTTACTGAAACAGAAGTTATCTGTAGACTTTTCCTTCTAAAGTTTCAGTATTTCATTGAAGAATAAGCCAATAGCTTTAATAAATACTTCCAAATATTGGAAAAAATGCAAGAGTAGCCTTTTTTAAATGCTAAGATTGATTGGTTGATTGGCAAAATTCTTCTGAATTTCTTTCCATGATGTGTCCAGAACTGCAACTATTCCAAGAAAAGTATATAAAATCATGTTCTCCCTGTAGGATATCTTGGCTATATTGCACTGATTGGAGGCCCAAAGATGTTTGGTGCAAATGGCTCCAAAATAAGCAATAAAAAGAAAACCCCACATTGTTCCAAGTTCTTTATTCTTATCCAAAGAACAAAAAGGCTCATCCGCATGACTTGCTCTGTGACCCAAGCCAAAGCCAGGATAGCTTTCTAGTAACCTACAATTAAACAAAATGTGATTGCTACTGAAAGATAAAAAGGGAAGAAACAAATACAAATGTTTGAGAAATAAGTTTATTAGCACTGGTATTTGTGGTATAAATAATATTACTCTTACCTCCCTCTTCCTGTAAATCATAGTTCTGTTCCTTAAGTAGTGTGTAGGATAAAAAAGCAGGGTTCCACGGGTATCGTTTTTTATAAGATACATCAAAATAGCCTTAAAACAGAAGCAAAAATACAACATTTAACATTTTACCTAATTTCTATAAACAAGTAACTGTTTGCTTCATGTAGTTATTAATTTGTGGTTCTTGTTGATGTGAGTACAATATATACGTGCATATTACAGGAAATCTTAATGAAGCTACGAAGTCTCACTCTCAAAGGCTTGTCAAAAGCTATCTATACACCTCATGATATTCTCCTTTGCACGGATGCAGTGATGCAGCTTTTAATCCTCTGATAAGACATCATTTTCTCCACTTGGATCTTCTTATTTCAGACTAAGGCAGAAAAGTGATCACTCAATGAGCAATTTATCCCGTATCTGTTAGGCTTTCATCCTCTGAGGCAAGACGTTCAGGTGTAACTTCCAGCACATTATACTGTTAAAACTCTACTGAACAGAATTCCCTCTGGGGCTATTCTGTGACACTTTTCGAATTGCTTCACAAACACTAATTACCTTCACAAAACCCCTGCAATTTTCATTTTATAAATTTAGAGCCAAGTCCCTGAGAAATTGATTTCAGATGCCAAATTCAAGATGGCTGCATTTTTATCAGATAATTTACTAAATATGACCACAGCACGTCTCTTTTTTATTTCATTTACAGCTGTGAGAACTTGTCAGTTCTGCAAACTGAACTTCAGGTACAAAATCTGATAAACACACTATTTGAAAAGTGCCTGAATAATTTACTTATCAAGTAGGAGCTATTTGTAAAAGAAGGTACATCATTCAACTGGTTTTCTTCTTGGTGTACTTCCTTTACTAACTAAACACCTCTTGATTCTGAAGTAAGTGGGGCAGCAGTGTTAGAGCTTACAAAGTGGATTTCCCACATATTGTTTGAAGTGGGGCTTCTGTTATTTTAAGGAAAAATAAAATAGCAATAAAAAAGACAGCATCTAAACTTTAAACAAACAAAACTATAGTACTGCCTAAATTTTGTGAGGACCTGGCCTGGAAGCCAGAGCTGCAAGTAAGGAGCATATACTCCTTTTATGGTGGATGGAAAAAGTTAGGTCATGCAAAACAGGATGCAATACAAGCAATAAACTAGGCAAGAATTGTTCAGGGTAATGCCATGAGAAAGATCAAGTGTAAAATATGTTTAGAAACCTACTGTTGCTCCCTGAGCTTAAGACCCTTAGTGCAGCAAACTTCCTTCACTGATCTGGGACCTAGGGCCCAGAATTAACTTCTGAGGACAGATAACTAGCACACACTTTAGAGAAACATGCAAATATCACACATGACGAGCAGTGCCTACCACTCATGCACATACTGATGTGTATCTGTGTTAATTTACATGAACTTGTGTTAAACTGCCTATTTGCCCAAACTGATGTTCTTTAAATAGAAGATATTATTACCCATGTCAGATGCAAACCCATGTAAATGTTGCAAGACTAGCTGTCGTGTTCACTTACAGCTCTTAAACAGACCAGAGAGATTTAACAGCTGACTGTTGCCACTGATCACCTAACTCCACAAGAATCTTTTGTGACTGTTTGACTCCTCAGTAATATGGTCTTCTGAATATTTTGCAAAATCCATTTTGAAAAGATAAAATTGATTTTCATGACACTACAAAAATTTGCAGTAGAATACATCCCTGGAAACATTCCAGGTCAGGTTGGACGGGGCTCTGAGCAACTCGATCTAGTTGAAGATGTCCCTGCTCACTGTAGGGGGGGTGAACTAGATGATCTTTAAAGGTCCCTCCCAACCCAAACTATTCTATGATTCTATGATATCAGTTTTAAGGAAACAGTTGTCTCCTTTGAGAATATTGTATCATGTTTTAATTGTGCCTTTTCTCTCTGTAATTGTGCATATTATTGAGTTTTTTACTCTGTTAGGGATTTTAGGGCTCATTATGATGAAATCCAAGACAAAAGAAATAATCTGTAATGGAATTTCCATTAAGACAGGTTTGATCAAGCCTGAAACTTACTGAATCCTGAGCTACAACTGCTACAGCACAGTGTGAAGGCAGCAGTAGTAGTGTAGGTTTTTCGCATTTGGTTACTCATAGGCAAATACCTTTTATCCTACAGATCTTGTACAATTCAATGAAAACTCAGTTATTGTTATGGAATTATTTGAGTTGAGAAACAGACCTTTAAAGCAAATCAAACATTGCCCAAAATTTAAATTTGCTTCTTAACATAATAGCTGATAATTCCATGTGCTTACCCTCTGCAATAGCTGAATGCAGCAACTCTTCACTTGACAGTGTTGAAATACCATATTCCTTAGATAGTTTTCGCTCTTCATTTTCATTGGGTATCTTTTCATTTAATGAACTTTCATTACAGTCAGTTATGTTTTGTCCTTCCTTAGTACCACAAATTGAAGAAGAAATACATATTTTCTTTTGAGAAACACTTGTCACGTTTTCATCTATCCTCTCAGAATTACTTAATTCACAATAATTGTGTGAGTTTGTTTCCAAACTAGATAAACTGTTTTCATTTCCCTTGCTAATTTCATGAAACATATGTAGCTCCTCTAGCACTAAACCAAATTTTCTCTTCAGTTCAAATTCATATGTGATTTTATTTTCTAAAGGTAAATACTTATCTTTTACATCTTCAAGACATCCATTGTTCATTACAGATAAATGCATTTTTAATTTCTCTTCTGCAGCAATGAATGTTTTAGATTCATCTTCTGAATATGACATAATCAAGTCATTCATTACAGTCTCACATTGACTTTCATTAGTTACATGCATTTGTTCATCATTTATCTCTTCCTCTTCTTCTACATATTCAAGATGTTGTTTCAAAGTTGCTGCCTCTAAACTGACTGTCTTGTTTTTCTGTGTATGCCCTTGTGAAGAAAACTGCACTGTTTCTTTACCCTGTAATTGCAAGTACATGTCTGTCATGGCAGGACTTCCTGGGGATGGATATTGTGCAGTGGCATGATTTTTTTCACTTTGTTTGTCTGCACTTGAGGAACTCCTGCAGCGTTCACCTTCACTTAGTGCTCTGTCTTTATTGACAACAGAGCTGCTATCTAATGCCAAAGGGACAGACTGAAAAACATTCGAGGAACCAGGAAATAAATTTTCAGAATTTAAGTAAGTATTTTGGTCTTCTACTTTTTCTTTTTGATTTGCTAAATATGGGCTCTCTGTATCTACTTTTTTGCAATATTCAGCTGTTCTTGTTTGGCTATCTTGTAACAAGAGAGAATTACATTTTTCCATAGTTGTTTTTGACTGCTCAAGTAGAATTAAGACCTCATCTGATTTAGCAGGCAAATTCTGAAACTCTTTTGAACTGGTGACAGCATTTTCTTCAGACAACTTTTTTTTGACAGAATTGTCTTGGTTTATAACTGGGATCTGGTCAAAGTCTTCAGAATCAGCAGTAAGAGGAATTTTTTCATATGTGTCAAAAATAGAAAAAGATTTTTTAGAAAGAAAATTAAGAGAATTTATTTGCAACTCTTTTGACTTAACACATTCTTTTCTGTCACCATTTATATAAGTAGAAGCACTCAAATATTTTTTTGTGGTATGTGTGAATACATTTGTGACTTCATTTGTAGATGTTATGCAGTTTCTACATCCAGTTGTTTCATGTTTCTTATTTTCACAGAAAACAAAAGGGAAAGCTTTAAATTTTTCTCTGCAAAAAGAACTATTAAACATTTTACTTTGTTTCTTCTTCTCCTGCTTTACTGTAGTTGCCGGTATTTCCTGATTTGTACATTTGTTATTTACCTTCTCAAATTTCTGTTGCGAATGGGCAGGAAAGTAACTCCAGAACCTAAGATTTGCTCCTATCAGATACTGTATTGTTGTGATATTGCAGCAAAATATTTCGTCTAGTGAAGAACAATCAAAAGCACTCTGCAGCAAGATTAGGCATTTAGCAACTAAAGTTTGCTTTTTCATACTTTTTTTGTGACTGACTGACCTCAAACAGGTGCTAAACCCTTCACTCCTGGATAAGAGGCGGTGCTCTCTGACTTGTCTTCCCTTACAGAATGCACTTTTCTGGTTATGAAAGAGGGTTCCTCTTTTTAGGAAAGTGGACTCTTCTTCACCTAAAGATCTATAAAAACAGCTTCTCTGGTATTCATTACGTAATTCAAAATCAATGCTTTCCACAAATTTAGAAGTTACAAAGCCTGGATAAGTTTCGGGGGTTTTATGAAATTCTGTGGTTTGCCTCAAAGTATTATCTGTGCACAAGTTTAACTGCTGTTGCTTTCTGCCACATAAAGGGTGTTTCTCCACTCGCAGAGACTTTCCTTCAGTTGGCAGGAAAGCATTTGTGCTGCTGGAAAAGGAAGGAAGAATTGTGTTTTGTAGTTCCACCTTCAGATGTCTTGAAATAATAGCCAGCAAACAAATACATATTTTACTGTGGTGGTTCCTATTTATATTACTCTTTACTAACTCCTGAGCATCACACTGCTTATTTAATGTTTCGTAAAAATGAAACCATTGTGTAATGGTGTCATCCTGACACGTGGGCATATCCGTATATAAAGATCCTGTCCATGTCCTGATCCATCCAAACAACCAGTTTTGAAATGAAAGCTTTAATTTGAACATTTCCTTTCCCCTAAATATATTGCAACTCACTTCCTTTCCTGGAAAATTCTGCACAATAATGCAAGGACAATTACTTTCAAATATAATGTTTTCAGTTAAATATCTTTTGAAATCAAGTATTTCTTTCGTAGAGAGTTTTGTTTCTGCTTCAAACAGAGTGATAGCACTGTTGGAATCATGCACACCGCAGTGCATGTCTAACCTCTTTTTCTCTAATGGTTCTCTTATTACTGGAATACTTGTCTCTATATGAAATGTTCCTGCATTCTCATTACTGTTCTTCCTCCCCATTCTCTTCAAAAGATCATTACAGCCGACACATTTCTCATTCTGAACATTTTTAGCAGTAATGTAAATGTGAATCTTTGACTTCTGGCCATCACCAGCATCTGAATTCTCCAGCATTTTGTCTTTGGAATAATTTCCAGAGAATATCTGATTACATTCAGTGTCAGTGCTGTTGCCTCTGAAATAAGTTGCAGATACTTCTCCTCCTTCTGACAAAGCACCATGCTCTTGTTTGCTAATTGATGGGCTATTCTCTTCTTTAAATTCAGAACCAACAGTTGAAGTTTTTATACTTTTAGTATTTTGCAACTTTTGTTTCCCTGTCTCAGGTATTTTTTGCACACCATGTATCTGTTCAGATTGCATCAAAGATGGTCGGCTTTTAAAAGTCTTCCAATCTGTCTCCTTCAAGTTAGTTGATGACATTTTACTGCTTATTTTATTTGAAATACTAGGAAGTAAAAAATTAGGGATTTCCAGAGCTTGTAGACTTTTGAAAGGTTTTAATGTTGGAGTTATATATGATGAATTATTATTTTCTTTATTATCTTTTTCTGCAGTAGTTTCATTAGCACTGCTGGAATAATCTTTGTCTTCTGTAGAACATCCTTTTTTCAGAAAATTATTTTTCTCATGTTCTACGTGTGAAAACACAGAACTAATACCACATAATGGAATTTGCAAAGGCTGGTATTGTTTCCATTTTTTATCAGAGACAGGATTATGACTTAACAACTCCATCTGAAACAAGTCTCTGTTTAAGGGCGTAACTGAAGATTTTTGTTTGAGCCCCTGATCACAATTTCTTCTACTATTTTTTTCTATATCATTGTTGTGCTGCAGCTGGGGTGGATTTAGTACCTGTAGATTTTCACACGTGCCAGCAGCACTCCACACACTGAGCGACTCTGTTTCAAAAGGCTGCCTATGCACATTCAGTGACATGTCATCTTCTATAGTCATTTGGCCTTCATTTTCAGGACTCCATTTTTTGGTGGACAGTTTATTTTCTGATACTCTCCCTGGTGAACTTTCATTACTACAAGTTTGAAAATGGGAAAACTCTCTCATACAATTTTTTTTTGCTGTATCACAACTTTGCTTTTCTAGTGCCCCATTGTTTTGCCTTTCTGATAAATACAAAGGTTTATGTGGTGATGTTTGGTATCTGTTCACACAGTATGTGCTTTGCTCTAGCTTTTGCTGCTCCTCTTTCTTTATGCTTTGTTGACCACTTTCTATTTTAATTCGCTTTGGATATAGGTAGCATTCAGTTTCATCTGATGATGCAGGTAAAAATCTTTCATAACATTTACTTTCCATGCTCATAAAAATAAGTTCTATACTTGCAGAGGCAGTCCTGAAAGTTTAAAAAAAAAAAAAAGTATTAGGCATAAATGGTATTTCAATTATTTCCAAAATCTATAGGACATAAAATCAGTAATTCTATCATATATACATTACCACTTGATATTTGTTCTGTATGCGTTACAGGCCTGGGATAAAGGTAGGATCACCAAACAACAGAAACTAGGATCTAGAATTTAAGAAAGAATTTATTTACTCAAATTACAGATGTATGCAAAATTAAAATGGATGATAATTTCACTGTGTCAATTGAGAACAAATATGAAGAAAAGAATGGCCACTGATGAACTCTTCTGAATGTGGGGAGTGGACCCTTTAAAACTGTTAAAAGCTTAAAGAAATTGCCAGTCTTGCCTTCACTGTGTGACAGTTTGTAACGTGGAACTGTAGGCAAGTTTATAAACAGTCCTCAAGCATGACAAAACACTGTATCAGATTGTGTCTTCAGACAAAAAGAAACTGGTGTTGCAGGCACAAATCTGGATTGTTAAAGGTACTGGGGCTCCTGATGTTTCAGTGCGTGTGTCTCCAAGTTAAAGGTACCCAGCATCTTCATTTAAGAAGCGACCTACTTGGTGTGTGGAACATAATTTGAATCAAGTAGCATTCCTAATTTGACAGGTTTACTTCTTTAATGACACGGGGAAAGCCATTTTGGCAAGGAACACCTCTGCGATTGCGGGATATACCTGTGAAAGGCAGGGAATGTCTCCTCAGGGCGTTTTTGCCTCTCTCCACAAGGCTGCTCCCTCCCCTCCCTGGGGAGCCTCCCCCTTCCTGGAGGTGACAGGACCTGTCCCGGTCCCGAGGTGGTTCCCCTCTCCGGCAGACACCCTCCTCTCGGAATTAAGCGTTACCGTGAGGGAACCCGTCTCTCCCTCCTGGTTTGTATAACCTCCTCTAAGCTTTTTTTTTTTCTACAGAGATTGTTTCCCCCTTTCCCGCTCTGAGAGCGGCGACCCCGCCCTGAGGTACCTCCCCTCGGTGCGTTCCTCAGGGGCGCGGGGAACCCCTCAGCCAACCGGCCCGGCCCGCCCCGCCTCTGCCTGCCTCGCCGGGGGCTGCCTCTTGCCCGGGCTCCGGCAGCCCAGCTCCCCGGCTGCCCCCAGCGCAGGGGGCACGGAGCCGTCTCGGCTGGAACGCCGGAGAAGCGGAGCACGGTTGCCGCCAAGACCAAACAGAACGACCACCCGACCCGCCGCTCCTGGAGCCCGAGGCGGGAAGAGCCTCCCGAGGCGGGAAGAATCCGTCCGCACGCCGCCGCCGGTGAGGTGTGACGCTTTTTCAAGACAGTGTCCTTCCGCCCGAGAGAAGCCGGTGGCTTCTTCCTGCCCCCGGGAACCAAACAAGAAAGACCAGCTGAGATTTAGGAGCCAAAGGCTGCAGGTTGAAGCGCATGGCTGCCAAGATGCTGTAGAAGAAGCAGTTTGCTTGGACAATGCTTTCTTTGGTGCTTGAGCAATGAGGGTCACTAGCTAGAGCCAAGCAACCTGCCACCAATCACTTCTACAATTGCCTAATTCCAAAAGCATGTGACCCTGAATGTGCAAATGTTCATGTCCAAAGCCCTGTTCCACAACCCTTCGCTGCTTAACACACAGAAGAAAAGACATTGCTTCCCTTGTCTTTTTTTTTTTTTCTTTTTTTTTTTTTTCACAGTAGCAAGTGTTGATTCATCCAAGGACTTTATTCCAAAAATAACAAGTATTCATACAACTTTATGCTTTTGAAATAAGTATTTCCTCTTCAGCCACTGAAATTTCATTTCCAAAAGGTTATTTTTTAAAGTTTACACTAAACCAGCAGGTTGCTTTACCACTGTCAAGGATGGGCAATAAAAATAGAAACCCCCTTAGGGCTTGTTGCTGCAAATGTATGTTTTTTTAACGTTTCTCATCCATACTACAGTGAGCAAATCCACTGAAACCCAACAGAGCCATTGTTCCTGCGAGTAAACGTTACATGCAAGAACTGTATAGAACTGAGCCTTAAAATACCTTTCTCTTCAATATTTCTCATTTTATAAATAAATCTGGCTAATAATTGCTTTCCAATACATAAGAAATATTATTAATTGAATCAATCTTTAACAAGATACTGTACATCTCTATTTTTAAGCAACAGATAGTCTGACTGAAAACGATTACATTCACATTTTAAAATACCATATGAAATGAAGGTCATAATATAAACTAGAAATAGGATTTTAAGGCATGTAAGGGAGAATCACCACGCCACTTATGTTTGCTACTCCTCTGCACTAGAACAGCATCTAGGAAGCATTCCTGGACGACAAATTATTGTCTTTTTCTGAAGTGGAAATGATGTAGTGTTCACAAGTGTTTCTAACGTCTTCCGAATAGAATATTCCCCCACTTGCCTGTGAGTGTGAAGTCCCTTAGTATGCATGGTAGGCTGCAGGTAAACAGGAGTCAGTTTAAAATTACTCATGTCTTTGAACAGTGAAGACAACCAGAATTACATGATAAATAAATAAAACTGCCTTTTCTTGCACGCACACATCTATAAATCAAGATTGTTTATTAAACTCCATCCAGCTGCTTCACATCTATGACTTACTTTGTTGTATATAACTTAGATACCTAGCATGAGCTGACAGACTTCCACTGAAGCACATCCTGCACGCTCCACACTTTTCAATTTGCAACTCTTGAAAAAAAAATTTACTCATACTACTTGTTTACTGAGAGTACAAATTATATATAGCATATTTCTACTAATGGAGTGGAAGAAAGACATAATTTCTTTCCCTGCTACTTGGTTCAATGATATTTGAACAGGATGTAAACACCACATTTTTGTTGTAGAATTTTGATAATTTCAAACTTTCTGTCAGTTGGTTACATCTCCATCACACTTATCAGGTATATAACTGTTATTATACTATATTTGCAAATTGACAAAGTGGATTGTAGAGCAGTTTCTTGACAAAGTCAGCAAAAAAGTTTTGGGTTCTGATGCAGCAACCAATTCTCAGAAATATTCCTGCACTTCAAACCACTATTTAAAGCTCTTACAAAAGTTTTTGTAGCTCTCATTCTCTTCTTCTCTTTTTATTGAAAACTAGAAAAGAAAAACATTTCAGAATATTAAAAAAGAAAGGTCAGGGATAAATATTAGGAAATTAAATTAAATTTGAACAAGGACAGCACCAAAAATAATTACGCTACTCTATGTGATCAGTTAAGACACTAAAATTTGACAGTTTTATTGGTCAAGTAAAACAGTGCAATTTGGCTCAAGTCCTTTACCTCAATTTAGCTGTACTAGCTTAATGATTGCAGCCTTGTTCTTACAATTCATTGTAAGTAAACTGCCTTTTTAGAACATGAAATTTCAAGTCTGAAGGACTATTGTAATCCGTCATGCTTCTATCACGAACTGTAATGCTAAAAGTTTCCACTCTGAAAGTAGCTCACCTTGTAACACTGATTCATCAAAGGTCGCAACTCAGATTCAGAAGGGAATTTACTGCTTTACTAGGAAAAGGTTAATTTTGATACTTGTCGTATGAACAGGATATTGGTTAATAACATTTTGAAAACTGTATTTTACAAATTACCTTTTTTTTGTCATCTTACTGTCATGTGTCACACAATAGCTTCATCATATAGAAATAAATCAGTGTGTGACAATACTATCACAACTTTCTATCACAACTTCTGTATCTGCAGCACTAAGTCACATACTTCCTGCCTATCCACATCATATTGATTAGATTAAATAAAAACTTCAGATCTTTTCTCTGTTCCAGAGTAATCCATATTGTCCCCAGTAACTAACTGCTAAGCTTTGTTACACGTTCTTTGATATAATCAAGATAGAACTTCAATTTTACCCAATGTACTTTAAATCATAAGGAAGCTAATGTCCCTTGGTATTCATTGCATGTATTAATTCCATATTCACAGCAGAGTGCCCATACTGACTCACAAAGAAAAAGCATCATGTAGGAGATGTTACTATCAGCTTCCATGTATATGCAAGCAACAGTCCTAGAGTAATTCTGTGATATGTTAGGCCTTCAAAACTGGGCCCTAACTAAAATTGCCCTGAAAATCACAGACTCCCCTAAAAGTTGTTTAGTAAAAGTTTACTAACTGCTCCATAGCATTTCTTGAGATGCTATTATTTTTATATTTCCTCCTATTGTTGTACTCCATTTTTTATTTTCTTTTTTGTTTCTGCCATTATAAATGGTGACAATTCTTTCGTGACCAACACAAAGTTGTCCTCATGAAAGAAGGAAGCTGTTAACAATTTTTTTTTTCCTCTTGTAGCCTCATACAGAGTGAAACGGAAAGATAAATACTGCTGTAAAGTAAGGGGAACAAAGTGTGTAAAGATCCACTGGGAGTGACCTAGAAAGCATTGTATCTAAAGCTAAGACTAATAGGGAAGTGCAAGACAAAGCCCCCCTCCTTAACTCTTGGGAAAGGGAGTTCATCTGGCACACATCATCTTCTCCCTGCACTGGGCTGTCACTGCTGCCTGACTGCCATGACGACAACTGGAATTCTTTGAAGATGGTTTTGTGCTCTGATTTCTGCTGGTAATAGAGTCTTCTGTTGCTTTCAAAGGCAATTTTTTACATCTTGAGAGATATGAAAAGAAAATGCTTAAGAGGCATTTAAGAACTTAAGCCAGCCCTATTTAAGTGTAGGGTGAATCATACTCCTTTATGACCCCTTTATTTTATCCACTGCAATGAAGTCACTGCTTGACTGCCTCATGTCCTACACATTTGACAGCTGTCACTTTGAATTAAAACTGCTGTTTATGGACTTGATATTTTGGTCACATTCTCTTCCTATCACCTGATCATTGTTTGATCATACCGCTCCCTTGTTGTGACAGTATCATTCTCTATTATATTAACTCCCTGTACAATCTCAAAGATGTTCTCATTTTCCAGCTGAAATACTGTGTCTGCAGCTTAATTCCAAAACAGAAGTAGCAAAAAAGACATTTTGTATACAGAGCACTAAACGCAGGGATACAAAGAATCTTCATCCAATTTTATCTGCCACTATCCATATTCTTCATAAAAGGTAGTGAAAATAGTTCTGTCTGACAGACAGTTCAAAACCTCTTTTTTGAAGGTCTGCAGTGCTGCTGAATTCAGGTCACACACATCCAAAGGCACTCAGAATACAGAGTTCTTCTTTTCATGCTGGCAGCGCAAATAACTCAGTCCATATGATCCCTAAGCCTGATTTACTTTTGCTCAAGATGCTGCATAGAATATACAGGCTTGTTCACAGAGCCACAGAAAAATTTAGATTGGAAAGGACCTCTGGAGATCATCTGGACCACTCTACTCAGAGCAGAGCCAGCTTTCAAGTTGCATCTAACTTCAGTCCCTGATCAGGCTGCTCGAGGCTTTTTTGATCAAGCTCTGAATATCTCTAAGGTTGGAGATTCCCCAGTGTCTCTGGGGTGCTTGCTGCAAAATCCTAGTTATAGCACTGAATTTTAAGCAATCCATCTTCCTTCTTCCAGTGCTGCTGTCTTCTTTTAGTCTCTGTGCTTAACACATACGGACTAACTAAACCATGTGTAATACATGAGTAACACACATAGTAATTCACTTGGTCTTATAATAGTATCTATTTCTGATAAAAAGCTAGTAAAGAATTACGTTACGCTTAAATAAACAACTCTTCTTTAAACACATCATGAAGATAAAAAATATCTACACTTCCTGCTTTCCTCTTGAATGCTGTTTACAGCTAAGGAATTATGCTTTGGAGTCACTTGGTAAAGCTCGGTGTTGGTCACATCTGCTTATAAGCAGTTTTTTATGTCCTTGGAAATAAGTCTGGTCAACAACAAACACAGCACCCCTTCTGCCAGAACTAACTGGGTGTATATTCGCCAAGGGGAGTTGTTCAGAGCCAGCCCAGCCCACCGCAGAGTGGTAGGTCTTGGTGTACAGGGGTTTTCCTGATGTTCTCCTTTGGTAGAGAAATTCCAGGAGAACAAAGAGATCTGCCAGGAGCCGGCAACTCTCATGAGAGGGGTTGATGAGACCTGGGCATTGCCAGGGCTAGAACGATCACCCCCACACCTATAAAAGAAGACCCTGGAGAGCACAGCGACCAGGAGTGCTGTGACCAGAGCGGGCAAACAGAGCATGGTGCAGCAGTCTGAGCAGAAGGGTATGTGGAAGAGCACTGAAAGCTCTGACCAGGGAGGAGTGGTTTCCACCCAGCAGAAAGCCATGGTCTCTCTAAGCTCTGCCTCCACCGTGACTGATGCAGCTGCCCAGATGGAGCTGCAGTGGGAACACGCAGCCACCCAGGCACCAGGGTGGCTCTTACAGCAGGACAGGGTGGCAGCAGTGAGCACACCTGCAGGAGGTGTGCCCAGGAGAGGAACTCTGCTTAGTGACAGAGCTCCAGGGGGAGGTGAGTAGGTTGAGAAGCATCAGGGAGTGTGAGAGGGAGACTGACTACTGGAACCACATCCTGCCTTCCCTGAGACAGGCCCAACAGTCATACAAGATACATTGTCCTTTCTGGTCTCCACCTGACTGAACGTGGGGACCATAAGGAGAAGGAGCAATGGCAACAAGTTCCTGCCCAGTGCAGCAGGTTCATCCCCTTAGCAACAACTCCACGTTCCCCGGTGCCCTTACATAACAGGTAGGAGACTCTGCAAATGGAATCTGACAATAATGAGGACGATTCGTCTAGCTTAGAAGTGTCACTGAGGTTAAGTCAACTACACCCTGCACCAAAACTAATACTACAAAAAACCCCAACAGGTCATTGTCATAGGTGACTTCCTTCTGAAGGGAACAGAAGGCCCCATATGCAGACCAGACCCACTTAGGGAGGTATGCTGCCTTCCTGGGGCCCTGGTTAATGATGTGATGAGAAAACTTCCTACCCTGGTACAGCCCTCAGATGATTATCCACTACTGACTTTTCAAGTAGGCAACGATGCACTTGCAACAAGAAGTCCAAGGTCAATCCAGAGAGAATTCAGGGCCTTGGGATGACTGGTCAAGGGATCAGGAGCAGAAGTAGTAATGTCCTCTATCCCTCCAGTTGCAGGGAATTGTAGGGACGAAACAGGAAGACCCATCAGATCAATACCTGGCTCTGAGCCTGGTATCACCAGCAGGACTTTGGGTTTGTTGATCACAGGTCAGTTTACACAACACCAGGCCTGCTGGCAACAGACAAGGTACACCTGTTTCAAAGGGGGAAAAGGATTTTCTAGCCTGATCTCCTTCTATGGCAAGGTGACCCACTTAGTGGATGAAGGAAAGGCGACACATATTGTCTACCTAGACTTTAGTAAAGCTTTTGACACCATTTCCTACAGCATTCTCTTGGAGAAACTGGCTGCTCATGGCTTAGATGGACATATACTTCACTGGATAAAAAACTGGCTGGATGGCCAGGCCTAGAGAGTGGTGGTGAATAGTGTTAGCTGGTTGCAGCTGGTCACAAGTAGTGTTCCCCAAGGCTCATTTTTGGAGCCTGTTCTCTGTAATATCTTTATCAATGATCTGGATGAGGGGATCAAGGACACCCTCAGTAAGTTTTCAGATGATGCCAAATTAGGTGGGTGTGTTGATCCACTTGAAGGTAGGGAGACTGTACATAGGGATCTGGACAGATGGAGGCCAATGGTATGAGGTTCAACTAGGCCAAGTGTTGGGTCCTGTGCTTGGGTCAAAACAGCCCCATGCAATGCTACTGGCTTGGGGAAGAATGGCTGGAAAGCTGTCCAGCAGAAAGGGACCTGGGGGTGTTGATAGACCATCAGCTGAATATGAGCCAGCAGTGTGCCCAGGTGGCCAAGAAGGCCAAGAACATCCTGATCTGTATCAGGAATAATGTGGCCAGCAGGACTAGGGAAGTGATTGTCCCCCTACACTCAGCACTGCTGAGTCCACAGCTTGAGTACTGGGTTCAGTTTTGAGCACCTCACTACAAGAAGGACATAGAGGTGCTGGAGTGGTTCCAAAGAAGGGCAAATAAGCTGGTGAAGGGTTTAGAGAACAAGTCTTAGAGAAGCAGCTGAGGGAACTGAGGTTGTTTAGTCTGAAGAAAAGGGGGCTGAGAGGAGACCTAATCACTCTTTACAACTACTTGAAAGGAGGTTGTAGCAAGGTGGGGATCAGTTTTTTCTTCCAAATAACAAGAGATAGAACAAGAGGAAATGTCCTCAAATTGTGCCAGGGGAGGTCTAGGTTGGATATTAGAAAAAATTGCTTTACCATAATAAAGAACTGGAACAGTTTGCCCAGGGACATAGTGGAGTCCACATCCCTGGAGGTATTTAAAAGATGGGTAGATGTGGCTCTTAGGGACATATTTTAGTGGTTATCTGGCAGTGCTGGATGGACTTGATCTTAAAGGTCTCTTCCAACCAAAATGATTCTATGATACTATGATTCTATAGTGAAAGTTACAAGGCTTAGCTGCTCAGGCAGCTTCTCAAACAAGTGAAGCCATTTAAGAGGTAATAAAGTATTGTAAAAACTCATGGAAGTACAGTTTATATTGGGAGGTCCACAGTGTAAAAGCTAAGCGTGAGGCACACTCACATAAAGTTCTGCCAAAGCTTATAATCAAAGTGCAAAACATCTATGGGACAATGGAGAAATTTCAGAAGATAGTTTTCCCTGTATTGATTGCACCTCAGTTCCTGTATAAGCTAAAGGACAACCCAAATAGGTACTCTACTGCCTTAGGGCAGTAAAAGCAGTGCAGATTACTGATTTTGGTTCTTGAACTTTCACACAGAGGTATTTGGCAAAGTGCATGATGTATCACTTCATGATAGTTTGGGGAAGTATCAGAGGCAGGAAAATAATAAAGTCCTCTAGCTCTCTTATCAGGGGAATTCTGAAGCCTTGTGCAGCCACTTCCCATTCATCTTCTTAAAATTATCCAGATTATAATGCCTTTTTCATTGGCAAGAACAGATGGAAATTAAGTGTGCAAGATGAAAGTGCCTTTTGAAGCAGAATATCAAAAACTGAAGTGCACTTTTGAGTAGTGTGTATTCAGTCTACCTATGGCCATCAAACTTCATAGGAAAGCAAAATTATGGGCTTGACAAAGCCTTTACTTGTTCTCTTTCTATTTCTGAAAAACCTGTGTTGGGAACTATGCTGTTCAACAAACTCAAATTACCAGGAAAACTCTGTAAGACAGATCACAGTCATTGGAGATACTCAAAGTCATAGTTCATTGCAAAGAATCCCAGAATCATCCTACAATACTAAATGACTGCATAGTAAAACTATAGATAAAAGTAATTATTGATAAATAAGAGCTAATATGTAGAAGAAAGAATAATCCTAACTGTGCATGTACATTTAGTATGTATTTATTAGCTACTACTACTCTGAAAAAAAAATCCCTGAAAATGGTAACTCAGCATTCACCAGCAGTGAAAAAAGGGAGAAAAAGTATGAAATTATTGAGAAAATAGTACTGATATTATATTTCTATAAACCACAGTATGTCCAAATCTTTAATAGTGAGTGGTACTCTGGTCATCCCACCTGAAGAAAAAAGATATAATAGACCTGGAAAATGTGGAAAAAGCAACAGTGATGATCAATGTGAAACAACTCTCATATGAGAAAAAAAAAATATACTGGGACTTTTAACTGAAGAAAGGGGATGATTAATGGGGAACAATATATGAGTCTATAAAGTCATTGGTAGTATAAAACAAACAAAAAAGAAAAGGACAATTCACAGCAATTTAAGAGTGGCCATATTGGATCACACTCAGGTCAGTCCAGCCCAGCGTCCTATCTGACAGCAATGAAAAGCTCAGGCACATTGTGAAGAGAATAAGAATGGGATAAAACACATGCATCTTCTAAGAAGCCTCAGTCTGCAACCATTTCTAGTTTGGTCACTGTCTATGTATTCAGGATTTCCATAGATTTCTTTTTTGTATTCAATAGATTTCAGTCTCCCTTTAATTCCACATAAACTTTTAGCACCCACAAAATTAGTGAACAAAGAATTTCACAGCTTAACCTCAATAATTTTAAGAACAATCCCTTTTTATTTATTTGGAACCAGTACTCTGCTTTGATGCCTGCCTTTCTTGTGCTGAAAGACATAGTGAGCAGAGCACTCAATCCCTACATACCCCTGTCATGCTTCTCAGACGTCTATCATATCCTGATCAGGCATCTATTTGCCAGATTGAAGAAGAGTCTTATTTGGTTGCTCCCACTACAGAAGTAATTCCATATCTTTCATCATCCTTGGTACCCTTTTTTCAGCCTTTCTAAATTCTACCATATCCTCTATAAGATGAGAGATCAGAAGTGCCTATAGTGGTCAAGTTGCAGGTGCTTCACATATTTATGCTGCAGCATATTAATCTTCTTTGGTTTTTATTCCTCTCCTAATCATTTTTAACATTCTGCTTATTTTTCTGACTGCTGCTGATCACTGACATTTTCAATGAACCATCTATCATAACTTGAAGAGCTGGGTCCTCTGCAATAATGGTGATTTCAGAGCCCATCATTTTCAATGTGAAGGTAGCACTATTTTTTCCCCTTCTGCAGCAGTTCACATTACTCCAAATTGAATTTCAACTGGCAGTTTATTGCCTCATCTCACAAGGTCCTTCTACAGTTCTTCACGTGTGGTTCTCATTTTTACTACTCTAAATACATCAATGTCACGAGTAAACTTTGTCACCTTGCTATGCATTCCCTTTTCCAGACTGTTTTTGGATGTGCCAAATAGGGTATGAGAAATTCCCTCAGAACAAGAACTGGGATGTATCACTAAAATTACTGTTCCAGAAGCTTAGCACAAACAAAATATAGTTCTTTTCATACAAAATTTAATTGAACTTTTGGTAGCATGTAGCTCAAAGGTATAAGAGGTTTCAAAACTAATTAAGATAAAATTCAGGAAAGATACCTCCATAACCTGTTAAGTATAATGCCTTGATTACAAATCAAGATTGAGAAAATTGCAAAATGTTGATTGTCAGAGGCTAGAGGGTACAAAGTGAAGGATTTTTTTTTTATTTGCATAATTTCATATACACTTTCCTTAAGCATCACTACTGGCTAGTGTTGGAGACAATATACTGTGCCATCTGTGTACAGCTCAGACATATACATCTGATCCAGTATGACCATTTTTACACTCTTTTATCACATATGCATCTCAGATTGTTATTAATGCTTTAAAAGTGTGCTATATTTTTCCATTTTCAATACAATACTGTATTCTAAAATATGCTACTAATGGAAAGTAATCAAGCCTAAGTATTCATGAAATAATGAACGACTGGCCTTACAGACTCAATGCCCATTATGCAGGTTGAATATCCATTCATCTTTAAATCTGTTAAAGATTTTTGAGTGAGTTCTTCCTTTATTTTTTTATTTTTCCTGTTTGAACTATTTCCCAAAAGTGTATCTGTCCAGTGATAAAAAAGATTCAGCAGGCAGGACAGCATAATGGTATATTTTGTTCTATTGATAGAATGTTTGACTTTGCAATTGACTGGAACTTGAAGAGCACACTACCCCATGGCAAATGTTTCAGAAGATGCTTTCATTATACATTAACATCTCATAAGTTCTTAAAAATTAAAATGTTTTATTTGGACACCAGAAACTGTTTTCTATAATGGGATCACAACTGAAGACACTGTATTTCTTAGCACAGTATTTACTCCCAATTATTCACATAGGCAGTCCACAACTAAAGCTCTTCTCCAGACACATGTTCCTGTGTTCATGTACATTAGCCATGATAAATATTTTTTGAATTCTTTAATTTAGTGTGATTGTAACACATTTGCCTACCATGAAGCAAAATTTAAATACCAAGAAATCAAATGCATTACTTACACTATAAGGGAATAGACACATTTTGCCATCTGTGTCAGGGGAGGTTTAGAATGGATATTAGGAAGAAGTTCTTTACTGAAAGAGTAGGCAGGCATTGGAACAGGCTGCCCAGGGAGATGGTGGAGTCACCATCCCAGGAGGTGTTCAAAAAAGGAGTAGATGTGGCACTTCGGGACATGGTCTAGTGGTCAGGGAGATGTTGGGATGAAGGTTGGACTTGATGATCCTAGAGGTCTTTTCCAACCTAAATGATTCTATGATTTTAATTGATAGATGCATTATTTTTCTTTTTTATTCTCCCCCACCATCCCGATCTAATAAATAGTATTACATGTGGGCATAAAACATACTTGTTTAGTCAAGCATCAAAATACAGTTGTCAGAGGTTCACTTTTGGCAGGCAAACAGAATTAATAAATAGCTGAAGGGTGTCACTGAGCACATGGACAACTTATGTGTTCCCTGTTAGTTCTGTAAAGTCTCTCCAGATGATGTGGTTGTTAATATAAACAATGTAGGTGGAAGCTGATTCTTGGTTTTCTACTACAGAAAAAACTAAAGAACTACTACTATCATCATACCAACATGAAAACATTTTTATAATATATATGGATCACATTTATATGAGCCTTGTTTTAGGAAACTGAAATTCTTGTGTTTCTTTGGTTCTAGTTTGCAAAATATCTAACAAAGAGGCACATCTAAGACATCTAGATAAGACAGATGTACATCAGAACAGCTCATAACATGCACATTTAATGTACTGGATCCTCACATTTGATGACATGGTTTGTATAACTGAGCATTTTAAACCTGTCTTTTCATGCACTTAATAGGGAACCATTAGGGGTTGATTATGGCTTATTGTGACTAAATTATCTACAATACTTAAAATAATGACTAAAAGATGAATGATGTAAACAACATTGACAAAGCTGAAACTCAGTGAACAGAGAATCACAAAAGCAGGAACAATCTTAGTACTATTTGAGGAAACTGTAGGTTATAATGATGAAATACTCTAAATGGTTGATAATCAAAGTTCAAATATTTTTCCCTGTGAAAGCACAGTTCACATTGAATTTGGAATATCCAAGAACAACACTTGGATATCTTGTGCAGTATTTGTAAGGTGAAACCAAGTGAAACTAAAATGTTTTATCCAAATTAATTTTAAACATGACACTTTCCTCTTAGTATCTTTTACAGTTATTGTAGTGTGAACATGATTTTCTACAACATATACAAATATTGTAGATCAAGATGCATATTTTAATTTGTTAGCACGTAAGACTGCAAAGTCTAGGAAAAATGAATAACATGATATGTTAAAGAATGGGAGTGATAATAAAAATGTTATGTGACCATTAATATGAGCAATCCGTTACCAGTTAAAAATAAATACAAAATAATTTTTTAAAATATCTATTTTTATTTTTAGGAAGGGAACAATGTAGAAAGCCACTGTTAGGCAGTGGTTCTACAACACAGAACCAATATAGAATTCTTCCTTTTTATTTCTTTAAAGCTTCAGCAATCAGACAATAGGTTATTACGATAACAATCACTGCCTTTTTCTCATTATCTTGAAAAAAATAGCATCTCTTTGTTAATGTAGTTTCATGTATAAGATGCTTTTTTTACATATACTATGAGTATATGTACTATAAGTCCCAGTGTGGCTATAATGTTAATTTATACACATATATTTATTTATAAAAATCTTCTTGACAGTCACAGAAAAACACTCGAAGAAACGAAAAGTACCTAAAGCTGACAAACACAGGGATAAAATGTCCATTCATCAGCACTCAGCTCTGCCCATCCATCGTGTGAAGTGGGCTGGATGGGAGCATATTTTCCTGTGATCCTGGGCTTTCCTGACACTGCTGTAAATTGCAAGAGCATTGTATCTGTCTTCAGCCAGCCCCAGGAATCAGGCACAGTGTACAGGTAGGTAGACTACTCCTCTCCACTATTTCACAGCATGTAGTGATTTGATATAGCTGAAGGTCAACGGTATAAATGAGACAACCTAGCAACTGGTAAATGGTTTCCATCCTGACTGCTTGCTAAAACAACTGCTAGACTATGTTGATTTAATAAGCAGTTTGCTTTTAAATTTAGCAATTATTCTTTCTAATCTATTTTTCATATATTCAGGTGTTGTTAGTTTGAAAGAGATATGGAATTTCCGTAATACTCACGGTATGAATAGAGATCAGTTAATTATTTTGATCAAAATCTCTCTTTTAAATGTTTTTCACAGGCTTACGGAAAGAAAAAAAAAACAACACAAAATTGGGGGTGGAGGAAAAAGAAATTTAACAAGGTCTATTTGGTTTATAAATCCAGGAAGAATTTAATCTTCTTTTTTTCAAGAATATGAATCAGAAATTTGTGTTGAATAAAAGCCTGAGGGGGTGGGAGGAGATTACTTAACAACATGGAGCTTTTTCTTGAGGTTTCATGCTGAACAACTGCAAAATTAGATAGCTTCCAGCTCCTGCTTGGCCCAATCTTAAACATGGGCAACTATCAACATATGACATGAGTTAAGACTGCAGGCATTTCTTTATTATAAAGCATCTTGTAAACTGATCAGCATTGTTCTCACATAAAATATATGCCAATGATATATATAGTTTTTATACTTGTATAAAATTATTATTGTGTATCATAGTTATGTACATTTGTACGATTTTAGATAAAATGCATTCTTATGTATAAACACGGGTATACATTAAAAATGAGAGTTATGTAAGTCTTTACAAAACCCTTATATTCAACCCCCACTTCAACTGTGGATAGAAATTTAGAATAGACTCAAGATCAGGAAAGGAAGCTGATTAAACATCTATGAAATAGCTCAGAAGTTCTCTTAAACCTCAACAAAATAGTAAAAGGGACCATTCTATAGAAAGGCTAAAATAATCAAAGTACTCAGCTACCTAAAAAACAACTAAAAGAAGTAAAGAAGACAATAAATCATTTAACACATGAGATTGGGCAGTAAGTAATATAGATTTAACATTGAGTGTGTGTATAGTTGCGTATACATACACAAATTATGTATATATACTAACTCACATTTAAACAGCTTGGATAGACTATAAAAAATTCTTAAGAGAAACAACAGAATCTTGGTTACTCTACTGTTGATATTAAATTAAATGGGACAAAACACTTGTTTGTCTATTAATAGCTTGAAAAGGCATCAGAATGAAGGATCATGAATTCTTAGCTGTTTTGCAGACAAGGAATCTAGAACACAATATGACATTAAAACCTACACCACTGCTTTCTCAGGATATTGCACCTGAAAGGGATCATCCTGGTAATAAACAAATGAGCTCTAAACTCTGGGACCTTTCACTCTGTAGCTAATTATCATCTCACTTCTGTAATTTAAAAGTTAAGTGCCCAGTGTGGGAGACTCTCATCTAGATGGTGATTAATCTAAGTCTCTAAGTCAGAAAAGACGTATTGCCATGTGGTGGTATCTCCCCAACTACAGAGAGAGTGTAAATGATTTGCAGTAGCGGTGCTTTATAATAAATTTCTTATTATAAATATATTTCTTTAAATTAAGTACAATTATTTCCATCTCAACTGTTGAAAAATCAACATGCTGTCGGTGCAAGAGGTAAACCTGCAACCGACCTATTACCCATTTCTTACTGAATTTATCAAAAAGGTAAGATTAAAACCAGAGTACTGATTAACAGAATATTAGACTTAAATGATGGCACATGGACTGGATCTCCTTATGTTTTCTAAAATACATTATGTCTGCAGAAGACAAAACAGAATATAAATTAATGCAAATTGAACAGTGAAGCGACTAGGTCAGCGGGGTAGATCCCACCAATTTGAGCACCAGGGCTGTCATTTTTACAATTAGCGATATTTCTTATCAGTCTGAACACTACAGGGTGCTTTTCATGTAACCTAATTTAGGACATCTGCATCTGAGCTAACCACTCAAGATTCCCTTTATAGACAGTGGGAAAAAATAGGCACTTCTGGAGTGACATTCAATCTCAAGTTTTTTAGATGTTTGGGAAGAGACAAATGATTAAAAATGCTTATTTGTTTCAACTGACTATACTAGCAACACAGCATGTGGCTAACTTAAATGTAGAGTACTACTCAGATGTCTAAATTCAGATAAGTGAATCTTAACCCATGTGTTTGCAATTAGATGATAATCGTTTGAGAAGTTATTAAAGTACTACTTCAGAAAAGGCTGGAGAGAAAATAATGCTACAAGAGATTGTGTAATGAACTGCATCGTGGAATGCAAGGTCATGAACTTTAAAAAATTTTGCTTATATAGCTTATAAATATGGACTCAGGGATGCATTAGCATGACTATCCTATTCCTGGAACCCAAGTAAGCTCATCCAGGATTAGATGTCTCTATCTGGAATAGCATTATGAAGCACAGATGTGTCTTTTGACCAACAACTATTCTTTTACTGACTGTTAACCAATAGTTAAGCTGACACTTTTCCTCTAGGCGAGCTCATCAGGATCACAGGGGGAAACATTATCTTCATTGAGACTGATGCTTGCAACAGACATTTAGGCTGAGCCGTCTGGGCTTCCTCATGAGTTTCTAGATTGTACATGCCTACAGAGTTGCTCTGCTCAGAAATGAGAGAGCAGAACATGCTCTGCATTTATTAGTGGATAGCTCTTCAGAGCAAAAGGAATAAGGAACTGCATCCCTCCTCCATCTTGTCTCTTCATAAAACAACTAGTTATGAGCACAGGACTTGTATGGTGGAAACTGCTTCTGGAAAGCTCAGAGTTAAGATACTGAATAAATGTGAAAAAAGGATCTATCTTGCCTATATACATCACATAAACACAGACACATTCTAGTATTTGTGTACAGGGTGTAATGAAAGTTTGTCTAACAATATATGCCAAAGTACAGTAAAATAAGGGAACGGGTCTAAATAGGTTTACTGTGTTCATAGACCTACTCAGGTCTTGTTTAGTTATTTGAAAATTATTTATGCTTACAAATTTTTAACCAGGAAGATGGCAGCTCTTTTGAGTTTCAGAGTAAACCATTTTCCTTATAAAATTATTTTTTAAATTACCCAAGGCAATGGATGACAAGCACATTATAGAGACATTTATTAGCTACTCATCTAGAACTTCTGATCTGGAGAGAAAAATTACTGCTCAAAAACTCATGGCTATTTGGTCTAAGGAACCTGAAGATACACAAGTTCACAGGACCTGATGGGGCTCCTGGGGGAACTGGCAGATGAAGTTGCTAACCCACTTTCCATCATATTTGACAAGTTGTAGCAGTTTGGTGAAGATAACACTGACTGGAAAAAGGGAAAATGAGGAAAAAGGAAGGCCTGGGGAGCTACAGGTAAGTCAGTCTCACTTCTGTGCCTGGCAAGATCATGGAGAAGATCCTTCTGGAAACTATGCTAGGGCACATGGAAAATAAGGAGCTGACTGGTAACAGCCAACATGGCTTCATTAAGGACAAATTGTACCTGACAAATTTGGTGGTCTTCTATGATGGGGTTACAGCGTTGGTGTATAAGGGAAGAGCAACTGACATCATCTACCTGGACTTGTGCAAAGCAATTGACACTGTCCCATGTGACATCCTGGTCTCCAAACTGGGGACACAAGGATTTGATGGGTGGACCACTCAGCAGATAAGGAACTGGCTGGATGGTCACAATAAGATTGTTGCAGTCAATGGATCTTTGTCCAAGTGGAGACAGTGACAAGTCGTGTTCCTCAGGCGTCTGTATTGGGATCACTGCTGTTTAACATCTTTGTCAGTGACATGGGCAGTGGCATTGAGTGCACCCTCAGCAAGTCTGCTGACGACACCAAGCTGTGTGGTGCAGTTGACACACTGGAGGGAAGGGATGCCATCCAGAGGGACCTTGACAGGCCGGTGCAAACTTCATGAAGTTCAACAAGGCCAAGCGCAAGGTCCTGCACGTGAGTCAAGGCAGTCCCAAGCACAAATATAGTCTGGGTGATGAGAGGATTGAGAGCAGTCCTGCAGAGAAGGACTTAGGGGTGTTGGTTGATTAAAAGCTCCACATGACTTGGCAATGTGTGTTTGCAGCCCAGAAAGCCACCCGTGTTCTGGGCTGCATCAAGAGAAGCATGACCAGCAGGTCAAGGGAGCTGATTCAGCCCCACTACTCCACTCTTATGAGACCCCACCTGGAGTACTGCATCCAGCTCTGGGCCCTCCAATACAAGAGGGATGTGGACCCTGTTGAAGTGGGTCCAGATGAGGGCTGCAAAGATGACCAGATGGCTGAAACACCTCTCCTATGAAGATAGGCTGAGAGAGCTGGGATTGTTCAGACTGGAGAGAAGGTGGTTCCAGGGAGACCTTACAGCAGCCTTCCAGTACCTAAAAGGGCCCTACAGGAAAGCTGGAGAGGGATTTTTTAACCAGGCTATGTAGTGATGGGACAGGGAGTAATGGCTTTAAACTGAAAGAGGGAAGATTTAGATTAGATGTGAGGAAGAAGTTCTTCACTGTGATGGTGGTGAGACACTGGAAGAGGTTTCCCAGAGAAGCTGCAGATGCCCCCTCCCTGGAGGTGTTCAAGGCCAGGTTGGATGGAGCTTTAAGCAACCTAGTCTAGTGGAAGGTGTCCCCTTCCCATGGCAGGGGGGTTGGTACTAGATGATCTTTAAGGTCCCTTCCAACCCAAACCATTTTATGATTCCATGATTACATGAAGTAAAATATACTCTGCATTTCCCTAGACCTTGTTAAATCTGATGATAAGATATTATAAATAATGGCAAGTTAAAATATCTAGTCTAAGGCCTCTATTAGTTTCTGGATTTATTAAAGCTCATCTAATTCAATATTGCTTTCATTTTTTTTGCTGCTCATGCTGTGGTACAGTGTTATATTACAATACACTACCCAGTTAGCAGCAGCCTGCAGTCATGTAATAATGAGCTAGGGGCAATCTTTTTTTTTTTTGCAGTGAGTTGATTTTAAATTAATTTCAGTTTACTCCATGATTTTTGGTTCACCTCCCAAATTACGAACACTGATGGCCTCATTAGGGAACAAAACAGCACCTGGGAATGACTTAAAGTATGCTGATCAGTAATTTATACATCGTGTAGAAAATATTTATAGATACAAAAATTATGATCAGTAAAGAATCTGAAAATTGAGGAAGATCAATTGCACAGTGCTGTGTAACATGAAGTAAACTTCCAAATTGTTAAAAATAAATAAAACTCCATATTAAAGATGAAAAAAGATTTTATGCACATAGCAAACATTTCTTATTGCTATGTTACACCTAATTCAGATAAGCTAACAAGTGTACAGAATAATGCATGAATATTTTTCATTATTCTCCAGATATACAGATATCTCAGACAACCATGGAATAACAAACATACCAAGAAAAGCTGATAATGCTTATTTAAGATGACAGTTTATGACAGCCATGCCAGACTGTTCCCCCTTTTGCTTAGTTTACTTTTCTATTAATGCTAAACAAATCACAAGAGCACATAAAAATATTAAAATTACCTGTCTCTTACATAAGATAATAAACCACATCTAAACTTTAAAATAGAACATGTACACAGCTACCCACCCTTATTTTTTGGTACAACTCTCCTCTGGGAGCAACCAGCCATTCTGGAAGAGGGCTTGTGTCCCAAGTAATGGGCTATTCAGTGCAGAGCATGGTAGATTCCAGGGATGAAGGAGCCAACAGGGATGCAGGATGGTCAGACAGGGACCTGAGAGGGAAGACAGGGTGGATGGAAATTTAACAATAAGGCTTAACATAGGGCTTCAGAAGTGAGTGGAAGTTATCCAGGAAGGCTCAGGGATGTAGAAACACTTCAGAGTAGTATCTGATGTTGGGCTAAACCACCTCGGATGGTTCTCACAGGGAAAGTGTTTTGAAGCTCTTACAGTTTTAGGAGGCAGGTTCTGAGAACATCACCCCTCTTCACCCTCCCACATCAAATGTAATAATCCATCAGCACATGCATACCACAGGTGCTCCCCAAGGTCTGACTTTGGGGGGAGCCCCTTGAATTCTGCAGTAAGCACGCATGGAGATGTGATATGCTACTGGTTAAAAACTAGTTAATTTTTTTCTTTTTCATTTTTATCAGATAGAAAAGAATTAAAATCAGTACAGTTAGCTCAGTATTAATTTCTTATATTTTTATATTATGTATTTTAATAGATGTTTATAAATCTGTATTTTCAAAAGTTACTTCAAATTAATATGCTGATACTGCACTGCTTGTCTGGTAGGTGACACTACATTTTTCACCACTGAATGTGAAAAACAGATTCTGTACTAATGGCATGGGTATTTTTTCACATATCTGAAGCATAGTTAACTGTGAAACTCACTGCAATAGGAAGTTACAGAAACCACAGACATAAATGACTTAATAATGACAAACTCATAACTAAGAAGCTCATCAGTACCTGTGAGTATCCTGATCCAAATGTATACCCCAGCTCTTCACGTTCCTAAACTCGGAGCTACTAGAAAGGGAGGTGTTCCTGAGAAAGAAACATTGGGTAACTGCTTTGCTTTTGATAAGCTTCTCTTAAGCTGACATCTCTGATACCAGGTACCAGGCTAGATGTTGTGTGATGTATTTTGGGGAGAGAAGCAGCAGCATAATTTTGAAAAATGCAGATGTTGGCAATTAGAAAGGTATCTGTAGAGGACTGGCACTTATTTTAGGGGTTAGCAGATACAGAAAAACATGAGCTAGTATTACAGATGGAAAGATCTCATTGCAAATGAAATTATGAAATATTTTTTCAACATTTGTTTAACATCTCTTTTCTCTGACAAGCACTTCTGTCTGTTGGTTTTGAACTTATGTCTAGTAGCCTTCTTTCTGAGATGTATCTCCACTCTTTGCAGTACATCCTGCTCTTGCGATTATGGTCCAAAAGTGCTGATTCACTGCTGTTTTCTCAAACCAAATTATATTAAAAAGTATTACTTCTGAAATAAAGACTATTATGAGAAGTCATCATGTCTCACAGTGCAGCTTAATTATAAAAAGATAACTACCTACATATCCACCAAGATTCAAGCACATTTTGTCCATAAGCAAGTAAACAGTCCTGCTGCAACCTTTATTCTCCATCTACAGTCCCCAACATTATTTTGGTAGAAAGTACATTCATATCACAGCATAGAAGCGCATTATTAATCATAAGGAACTGCATGACAAACATTAATAATACAAATGACAAAAAGGCAAGCAAACTGAGTCATATAATTTGGTGTCCAAGAAGAGGTTAGGTAGCATCTTATTTGTTTTGATGTGTGTTGGTAAAACTACGTATCTAACTATTAATAAATCTGCTAACCTATCTGAAATTTGTGGCCTTTTACTTTATTTTTATTTCCTTCATTACTGACTATTATTTCCACAGCTGCATTCCAATTTTTTACATGTCACCACTATAATATTTTAGCTGAGGACAGTCACTTGCGGATCAAATAAGCAAACAAAGCCCTCTTGGAACATCTCAAAACTGCATGACCGTTTTGACTTCACAGGAATTATTTTGTATGTGTAAGAGTTCTGCCTTGAGCTAAATGGCAGAGGAAAGCATGATGCTATGTTTAGGACCTTTGTAGAAAATGAAATGCTTCTAAGTTTTGTCATTCCTATCCTTCTAAACACTCATTATTTACTTGAAGCTTGTATTTCTCAGGTCCAGAATGTCAACCTTTTATTTCCACTTGAGCAAATGCCTCACTTAAGAAGAACAACTGAACAGCTTGTGTAGCTGAGTGGAGTGAAATCTGGGCTTGTGCCATTTAGCTTTAGACACTTCATTTAGGTGCCTAAACTTAAATATATTTTTTCTTGACTCTTGGTAGCCAGGTTCCTGGTCTGGATCACCCTGTCATGGCTTATTTTTATTTTTATTGACACCAGAGGCAATGCAAGGAAATAGGCAAATAATTTAGCTATCAAATTTAGGTATCTGAAGTTAGGCATTCCATGCACTCCCCAGTTGTGACTGTATTATACAACACCGGAGACAATGTTACATAAATGGCATTTTCTTTCAATTTCATTCAATGAGTCTGAGAAATTGAAGACTAATAAATAATCTCATTAATAAAAAGACTGAATTATAAAGTATTTGATCCAACATATACAAAAGTGATCTGTATACATAAAATCATTACATTTCATAAAGAAGAAAAATTGGATTTATTAGTAAAGTAAGCACATTGTGTTTTATCTATATTCTTAGGGACATTATTTAAAAATGAGAGATGAATGTGGAAGATAATATATATACATAAAAATGTAATTTTCATATAATTATATATAACACATTAAAGAAGTAAGGCAATCTAAAGTCATTTTGAAACTGATAATCTCGGTCACACTCATTGTTTGCTGTTGAGGATCAAGGATCTCACCCTTTTCCAACTGCAGCGTGTTGCAGCAGCTTCATTTAATCGTAGAGCCTTGAAGCAGCTCCCTTCTGCCAGTCCTTGCAGCCGCATTGCTGCTTTCCCTTCCCCGTGTAACAAACAGGCAAATGTATTTCAGCGTGGAGAAACTGCATGAAGGGAACACAGAAGGGAGAAAGGAAGTAATCCCTTCAAAAGGCCTGGCAGAACATGAAGTGTACAGCATGTAGATACAGACTCAGATTCCTTCTCATTATATTTACTCTGCTGTTTGTTCTTGTAAAATACATACACAAATATATTCTTAGCAATTACTGAGCATAAAAGGGAGAGGGGAAAACGCAGCCCCTGAAATGATACTCTGCTATTAAACTGGTGTTGGTAAAACAGGAGGTCATGAAAAAAAAAAAAAAAATTAAAAATCTCATTACCAGTAAGCCACCTGCTGAGACAGTGACTCCTCTCAGAGACTACTGTGTCTTTTCATATTGGATTGCCTACTCCGGAGCAAAGAAAGGAGAGAAAAAAGGAGAGGAAGATCCTCAATTTCATTAGATTTTGACTTTCTCTCTGGAGATGCCAATCTATCTCCCTTGACAAGATCAAAGGCTTAGGGCGTCACTTGGCTTCTTTCAAAGGCATAAGTAGACCATGTAGGATTCAAAGCCTAAAGGTGACCCGTGTAAGCCATAGCGGGCTGCAAAAGGAGCATGTACCCATGATATGTTAATTCATAAGCTAAGAACTCTTATATTTACACTGTTCATGCAGATGTTAAAATAAATATACACTAAATAGAAAGTTTGGAACAGATCCTGACTTTAACTTGCTGTAGCTCCACGTGAGCCATTTGTTCTTTAGGTTCAAAAGCTATTTGACGTTGCAAAATGGCAACAGTTAGTTTAATTTGCAAAATCCAGAGAATTGTATAGCAAGAAAATGAAAAATCCTACAATTATCTATATAATAAACAAGTGCAGTGGATCTAATTCTCCACAGTCTAAACTACAGTATTATCATTTACATAATTAAAAATGAATGTTAAGTGGCTGAAAATGCCGGTGGTCTGAACTGGTAAACTTTTGCATCCAGCTTACAAAAGCCTTCAGTAACTGTGTACAGTGCAGGACAGCACAGTGTAAGATGTGTCCTAATAGCACAATTGTTGATAATCTCATTATTACCTTGTCAATGATAACCCTATGCATGGTGTAATATGCAACATTTATTAAATTGTAGATTTAGAGCAAAATGAACCTTCTTCACAGGCATTTTGGACTAAGCAGTAATACTATGACTGGAGAGGTTTTACATATATTTACTTTTCAAATGGGATTTTGTATTGCATTGTTACTGTGATGAAGTACATGAAAAAAATAAGCCAAAGCTTTCTCGAATAATATCTTCTTTTTTTGAATGAGCATCATGTTTTCAAATGCATTCAAAAACACGGTCTAGGTAATCTGATTTTATACAGAATTATCTAAACGTAGACAGGGAAGGTCATACGTGAAAACACATAGTACCTTCTGCTTAATCTACACTTTTTTACCGTAGACGGGAGCTCTGCCACTGAATTCAATGAAAAAAACCTGCGACATATGAAAAGTCCTATTTAAATGTGCTTTAGCCACTATGTTTTAAAATTCAACCTATAATTTTCATTTTTGGAGGGCAAGCAAATGCTCAGCACCTTTTTGAAAAGTTATGATGATATTGAAAGGCATGTCATCTCTAAGTGTCAGCCACCCAGCAGACAACCCTAAGCTAGCTTTCAACTGGCTGACTGAGATATTGCTACCTTGGCAGTTGTGAAAGAACAAAGCAGCGGCAAAACCCAACCAAGACAGCAAGTAAATACCTGGTCTTGGAGCCAACACAGGGCTCTGCACTTGCATGGCTACGCTGCTGCCACTAGAAGAGTTACCAAGATGAGGTGAAGTCATGTAGCAACTGCAATATGGACTCCATCAAAATAGGTCACACAGAATTAATGTTGCACTGTGATGGTAAAAGACAAACTTAGAAAGAATTGAACAAGAGACAGAAAATGTCAGGGAACAACATGGTTAAAACTTACCAAGCAGATGCCACAGCACTAGAACTTTCATTATACTAAAGATGATTATTAATGATCTGGTAGGCCAAGCAAGCAACGAGGTGGCAAAATATGAAGATGACAGAAGATAATTCAAATTAATCAGAACAAATAAAACAGGAATTTCAGAGATACCCAGTGAAGTGAATCACCTCCTGTTTGTTCTATGTCTGGAAACAATCTAAGTTTTTAGCATTTTCAGGCTGCATTTTTGCACATATAATAAATCAAAATACAAACTGAGGAAGAGGAATGCATTGGGAAATTTTAAAAAAGCATAAAATTTTAAAATTATTGTCTTACATACAGAAAGTAATTCTCAGCATAAAACTTTGTAAACTCTAAGTGATTTTTGCTAATCACGCAAAGATAACTTATGAATTCAACTGTCTGCATTAGAAAGATGAAAATACTGTAGCTTCCTGTGCATTTGTACAATACCTAATGCACCAGGTTGTGTTATAATTTAATTCTTTGGGCATTTCAACAATAAACAAAGAATTATTATCATCTATAATGTACTACACAATCTTTTTTTTTTTTTCCCCTGAAATAATGAGTAGCAAGATAAAAATGGGCATGGCTTGATTCAGATACTGGTTTTCTATGTCGTTATTTTGCCCTTCTTGCTGTATCCATCTTTCTCCAGTGTTATGCTTAGGATATGCTAAATATGATTAATTTATGTATTGTAAACAGTCAGGTACAGAACTCTCCATGCATGAAAGTAAACATTTATGTTTGTCTTTGCCTTAGAAGGGGCCTACCAATTAGTTATATGCTGTGCGATGTCTAGTGGAAGAGCCCCGATCCTTACTTCTGCCAGAACAGCAACTACTGCTGCAACAACTTTCCAGTACCTCCAAGGGGCCTATAGGAAGCCAAGGGAAGATCTGTTCACAAGAGTTTGTAGAGATAGGATGAGGGGTAATGGTTTTAACCTACAAAAGGAGAGATTTAGGTGGGACATAAGTAATAAGCTCTTTAATATGAGGGTGGTGGAACACTGAACAGGTTGCCCAGAGAGGTGGTGGAGGCCCCATCCCTGGAGACATTCAAGGTCAAGCTTGATGGGTCTCTGAGCAACCTGACCTAGTTAGACGTGTCCCTGCTTATTGTAGTGGGGTTGGACTAGATGACCTTTGGAGGTCCCTTCCAACCCAAACCATTCTATCATTCTACCATGAGAGCAGCGAAGGAAGGGCAACATCAGTTGGATTTTATATTCAAAGCCAAGATCAGTTGAATTTCACATCCAAAGGCTAAAGAATGTCATGCAAGTTAAACTATCACGAACTTCCACACTAGTGTAAAAGCGCCACCAATGAAAGCGTGGATCGGGTGCTAGATGGTGCCTCCACCCATGTGCAGTGCCCACAGGCGGCTAGGCACATAGGACCCCAGTGCCACCAGCCCAGGAGCTACCCGCACCGCAAAGTGCTGGCCCCACAGGCCCCACGTTTTCAGCCGGCTCCACTGCTGGATGTCGCCGCCGTCAACCGCAGCGCAGCCCTCCAAGCACGACCGCGTCCCCGCCAAGGCGGGACGGCCACCGGCGACGCCAAGCAGCGGCAGCGCCCGTGCAGCCCGCGGGCGCTCCGCTTCAGTCCCTGGGAGTGACCCCGCGGGGCTCCTGCCCCATCTCCCTTCCCTGGGCTCCCCGCTCCCTTCCCCGCCAACGCCTCGCCCGCACTCGCTCGTTCGCTCTTCCTCGCGGCGGAGGTGGGCGGCCGCGCGCATGCTCGGGGCGCGGAGCGGCGCGTGCGCGGGGCGCGCGCGGGGCGGCGGTCTGCAGTGCG